>APFE031434430.1:205161-226211 GCA_000404065.3 Pinus taeda
TGAAACTGGTGTGGCAGGTTGTGGCTCAGGCTCGCTTGATGTGGCTTTGAAGCTTGTAGATGACCATCATTTCCCCCCTGTCAGATACAAGGTGAGATGATGGAGAAAACTCAACTGCACGACTGTTCAATATTCTAGAACAAGTTCTGACATGTGTTTGGAATATCTTCTTAGCTGTTGATGCCCATTGCCAAGAAGCGATCCATCCAAGATGAATCTTTGTTCTTGCAGGACGTTTGTTTCTGAAGCATCTATGTGAAGAATGGCTAGTTTTATGACAATGCTTACATGGATGAAGATCAAAACAGTGATCTTTCAAATGGCCAACTCGGTCATAGTGTTGGCATTTCACAATCTGTTGGTGTTGTTGTTGTTGTTGTTGTGGAAGAGAGGCAAATTCTGGAACAACTGGAGGTGAACTGTCATGAATGAATCCCGCAGTTTGAAACTGAATGGGCTTGGAGTAGTTTGGAATATGAAAGGACAAGTCCTTGTCATATCCAAGACCAGTTCTGTGCTTGTTGTGGACAAGCTGTTCCCAAGGTCTGATGATGGGCTTGGGAAGAGCAGACTGAGTTTCTGCATCTGCATGTACAACTGCTGCTTTATTTGAATGAACAGTAACATTATTGACTTGCTGTTTATGGGAGTCTGTTTCAATCTTCTGAACAGAAACAGGTTCAGAATGATGACTCCACTTGTGTAATTCTTCCTGCTGTAGCTTTGTATCAAGCTGCAAAAACTCTATCTTTTCTTGTGCATTTTGTATACATTTTTTAATGTCAACAATAATGTCTTTATTGATTATGATTGCGCTGTCAGCAGTGGATACGATTAGAGTTCTCAATAACTCTAATATTCTTTCAAGCTTAGCCATTTTTCTTAGCAGTGGGCAAATAAAGAATGTGAGCAATTATGCAATATCTTCTTCTACAAACAATATCAAGCCTTAATGATAGGCCTTGGAGCAACCGCTAAGTCCAAATTTCAACATATACCACTTAAAAATTTGGCTAAAAATGGTGAGCTTAAACTGTTGGAGAGAAACTCAAAAGGTAGATTCCCAATGCAAAATGGTATATGTAAAGATATAAATAAATACTACCTCAACCTATTTAAAAAATTGAATTCATGTCCTGTTCATCAGAACCTCAATTGGAGCTAATCCTTCCTCACCCACAAGGCGTAGTGGGTATTTTTAGTGCCTTGTTTTTAATTTCTCTCAATCTACAACACTACCTTCTTGGAGACAGATGCCATCATTCAGGCATGGGCTTGCTGACAACTTCAATTTCCTACACTTTATTTACATGAAGTAACCATAGTAGGCAAAATGCGTTACTTTTTGAATTGTCTCGGGGACTTTATACTTGTGGGCGGTTTAGGAGGCCTTCCAAAATGCACGGATGCTAACACCCATCTAAAGCTTCAATGCGTAATGGTTGTCATGCGGACACACTCGTTCGAAAGTTTGGTCTACGGGAAGGTTGGGGTTTCGAGTCTGGCGAGGGCGATTATGTTCCTTTGAAGAATTACTTGGACGCTCAGTACTTCAGAGAGATTGGAATTGGAACTCCAGCTCAGACTTTTACGGTCATATTTGATGCCGGCAACTCAAATCTTTGGGTGCTGTCTTCCAAATGTTACTTCTCATTGGCTTGCTATTTCCATTCAAAGTACAAGGCATTCGAGTCAAGCACCTACAAAAAGAATGGAAAATCCTGTGATATTTAGTATGGAAGTGGTGCAATCTTTGGATTCTTGTCTCAAGATTCTGTCACAGTAGGGGACCTTGTTGTGAAAGACCAGGTTTTTACTGAGACAACACGGGAGCCAAGTCTAACATTCTTACTGGCCAAGTTTGATGGTCTTCTTGGGCTTGGATTTCAAGAAATTACTGTTGACAAAGTTGTTCTAGTCTTTTCATTTTGAATGAACAGGAATTCAGATGAGGAAGCTGGAGGAGAGATAGTATTTGGTGGTGTTGATCCTAAACACTTCAAGGGTGAACATCAGTATACACCTGTTACTCGAAAGGGTTACTGGCAGATTGATATGGGAGACTTCCTCATTGATGATCAATCGATAGGTTTCTGTGCTAGAGGTTGTGCTGCTATTGTAGATTCTGGAACTTCTTTGCTGGCTGGTCCATCGAGCATTATAACACAAATCAACAATGCTATTGGTGCCTCGGGTATTATCAGCCAAGAATGCAAAATAGTAGTATCACAATATGGAGATGTGATTGTGGAGCTCTTGATAGCACAGACAAATCCTTAGAAGATCTGTTCACAGATTGGCTTGTGCTCTTATGATGGTACAAGAGATGTTAGCACAGGAATAGCTAGTGTCTTAGAAAAATCCAGTGAAAAGGATACAATGTCGAGCATCAGTGATGGTATGTGCACTGCTTAACGGCGTTATAACGTTGTTGGCGTCCGGACTCCCCCACTGAGGCAAAGCTTTCAAAAAAAATTGGCCGTTGGGATTCCCGAGTTGTGGAGTGGTTATGGTTTCTGTCACCGAGCAAGACCGACAGAAATTGTGTACAACGAATGAAAAGGAAGAGAATTAATCTTGCAAGCTACTCATTGTCTAAAGCTTGCCAGTGCGCAAACATGAACCATATGCCTTGTGCAAATCATATAGCTCGAAAACCCCAGAAAATCAATTCCTTCACACAATTACACATTGCACCTTCTTTCAAACACACATACATACTATGAACTCAAACACTTTAAAATTCCTTTGATAGTTTGGCTCCGAATTGAATTGAGACAGCAGTTTGTTAGGCGCAACTATTGAATTGAGACAGCAGTTTGTCAGGTGCAGCTATTGAATTGAGACAGCAGTTTGTCAGGCGCAGCTTGAACATAACGCATTCAACCTTGAACATAACGCATTCAACAGGAGCGGATTCTGGGCATTCATCAATACGGCTCATCATTCAACAACGAGATTCATCATACACCACTCAGCATTGTCAGTCATGAACCAGTGCTATTCATGAAAAAATTTAACGTACAACGCTTCTGAGAATGGACAGATGCGTTATGAGGCAGTGCTAAAATAAGGCAGAGGCAGATTATTTCAGATCCGAGCACAGAATAATCAATGGAGGCGCAGGTGCAAAAACTCTCTTTTTGAAACGTTTATGACAGTCAGAGAACTGAACAGTCAGACAGAGGGGCAGGAAATTTTATGGACAACTGACACCAGCAGCAATATAATCAGGTGGCAGCTAAAATTGAGCTGAAGAAATATTCATGAGAAAATATTCATGAAATGATCTGCACATACACATAAGGGCCATAAAACAAATGGCTCAAAAATAATTATGCAGGGTAGGAATACGCCTGCTCTGACACCATGTTAAACACACATGGACAACAAGAGAGATATGAAAGATAAAACATGCAATACAATTTTTATTGACAAATGATATACATTTATAGTACATTATGTGATCATTGGGATTCACATCCCAAGGTCTCTTGGACTCCTTTTGTCCATTCGGCTTTCACACTAACCCATTGAGGATTAGGTGTCCAACATGGAGGATAACATTTTGGCACTATTTTTGGGGAAACGATTGATATATTATTCTTGGGATTAAATCTACAAGTGCATTCAAGACTAGTCATGTGGCTGATAGTTTCCAGTATTCAAACAAGGCTGATCTAAGTCATATCAAGTTAAGGTGTTAAATTCTGGCTCCTAAAAGACACATGATGTCAAACCCTGACCCAAATCCACCTCTTGTTGTTGATGATCCAGAGAAACTTCTTAGGAAACTAAATCTCCTCATCCTGAAAGTGGAGCTCATAAATTGGTAAGAACTACTTCTTTGAAGATCTTACTTTTGATATCCAATTCAAGTTATCTATTTTCTGATCAACTATGAATCTTTCCTTTGAAAGGTAGTATTTGACCCTATCATGTTTGATTCTTATTTTCCTACTTCTAAATATCTGTTTTCTAAACTTGATCACAAAATTTGATTAAACTTTCATAACCTCAAAAGCCTAGCTGACCAACTTCAAATAACCTCTTAAAAGACCTACATTCAATATCAACTTCAATTTTTTTTTGCTGCTACATTCTCTACCATACCTCCAAATACATCAGCCACCACATATGTTGTTGTTAATCCACCACTACTTTCATTGACAGCATAATCCTCATCAACTCAACCTATTGTAGTTCTTGCACAACTTCCTCCAGCAGTTATGGCAAGGTTTTCCCCTTTAGCATTGCCTGGTAAACTTGCAACTCTACCTCAAAAATATGGCCAAATAATTCCTCTTTTTGATGGAAATTCAAAGATCACATCTCAACAACATGTTGAAAAACTAGTGGATTTCATCGATCTTGAAGAGGTTGATGACGAAGATGCCAAAATGAGAATTATAGCATAGATATTTTCTGGATATGTTAAGAAGTGGTTTCGTAGTTTGGTAGTTGGTTCCATCAACAACACTCAACGACTGGTAGAGTTGTTCTTAGCTCGGTGGCAAGAGAAGGAGAATCCATTACATATTTTGGCTGAATACAATTCCATGAAGAGAAATTTGAATGAGATAGTGGAGGAGTTCACAACAAGATTCAATATTGTGTACAATTCCATCCCTAATGACAAGAAACCTCCCCCTGGTTTAGCACTCCTCCATTATCCTAATGCCTTTGAACCAGACATGGCTTATCAACTTAGGGAGAGAGATCCCGCCACCTTAGAAGAAATGCAGAAGAACGTACTCAGCGTGGAGGCTAATTTACTGATCAAGAAGTCCAAAATAAAACCAAAGAAGAAAGTCACCATTAAGGAGGATTCCTCCTCTTCTTATGATGTTAAAATTGACACTCTCATAAAGACCATGGAAATAATGATGGCAAGAATGACCATTACAAATTGACAAGTGAAGCCTTCAGTAAGAAATCCAAGTAACATCGGACAACAGTAGTCGCAATTCAGAAATAAGTAGAAAGAGCAGAAAAATCAGGATCCTCAAGGACAAATCAAAACTCCATTTGAACAAAATTACACTGAAGTTCTGGAAGAAGATGAAGAAGAGATCATTGAAGAAAACCATTTCTTTGAGGATGATCAACTACCTATATTTCTAACTGAGGAAGATCAGTTCTCTGAGGACACTGTTGCACCAATTGATCAACAACTTGTCCTTGCAAATGATGATTCATTGGTAGTGCAGACTGAAGAATACCAAAGGGGATATCAGAATGCTCTCAGCCATTTGTAGAAGCAGTATAGTTTGAGGAGGAGGAATGTGCCTGTTACCTTGAATCAGAAAAGGAAAAATGCTTAGAGAGATGCACAAGACAAAGAAACCACCCTTGCAGATCAAAACAAAGAAAAGGAGATTGTTATCCTAAGTTGGGAAAAGACAAATGAAGCTTCTACCAGCAAAGTAAGGAAGGATAAAGAGTCTCAAAGTGAAGGTCATAGAAAGCTCATACCAAAGGAGAACTTGAAAATAAGGACCCCACTTCAAAAGAGGCAAACAAGAAATCGAATCTATTTAGTTTGGAGAATGAAATTTCTAAGTTGAAAGTTTTGATTCCTCTAACTAAACTAATAAAGAATGATAAATACAAATCTTATATTGCTAAGATGTTGAAAGTAGATCAGATGTTAGATATGGTTAATGTTGCCTATGATGAGCCTACAATTTGGTTTGGTCCATCTGTAGAGGGAATTCCAGAGGATATTGAAGTCCCACCTTTCTAACTTAGTCTGAAACTCCATGATTTAACCCTCCATAATTCCATGTTAGATTCTGGGGCCTCACATAACCTTATGCTGAAATCCATTATGGACAAACTGGGATTAGATATCACCCGACCATACCATGACCTCTATTCATTTGATTCAGGAAGAGTGAAATGCCTCGGTCTGATTAAAGACTTAGTAGTATCCCTCGACCAAATTCCAACCAAGAATGTGTTGATGGATGTGGTTGTCGTTGATATAACTCCATTTTTTGGTATATTTCTCTCACGATCTTGGGGAGAAAAGTTGAAAGGCACCTTACAACTTGATTTCTTATATGCTACTATATCAGTATTTGGGCAGCTTAGAAAACTTTACCGAGAGAAAAACATGAAATTCATGATTAGTTGCAAAGAGAGACCCAATAATAACCCAATCCACACTGTACATACCAACCTAGAGTTTTTCATTTTGTATAGTGATATGAGTCCAGTAGATGATGATAGTCATATTGTAGAGATTTTAGAAGTTTCTAAAGTTACAAGTAGTGTACAAGAAGATTTGATTTCAGAAAAATAGAAAAAGGATGTAGACTATTTGTAGCCGGAAATTTCACCTAAAAGCATTGTTGAATCAGTGCTAGAAAAACAAATTATTGAGATAGTAAGTCATCCTCCAAAAATTTAGACAGATTAGCCCCCTAAATTTCAGTTTTCAAATGATGAAGATGGTATTTGGACCCTGTAGTTTGATGGAGCATTGGGAAAAGAAGGAGATGGGATTAGCATGTGGGTTCATGGTCCCTTGAATCAATCATGTAAAATTCCTCGCAATGTAATATTAAGTTCATATAAGTTGGCTTTTGATTGCTCAAACAATGAGGAAAAGTATGAAGCACTGATTGATAGCCTTAAAATTCTCAAAAAGCTAGAAGCAAAGAAAATTTTAGTTTATGGTGACTCTGAGTTGATGACTAAACAAGTAAAAGGGGATTACCAGGCCAAGCATCCAAGGATGTGAGTTTATCAAAATGCTGTCCATAACATTCTCAATACCTTTTCAGAATATACACTATCTTTGATTCCTAGAAGTCATAATTTTATGGTTGATTCCCTTGCTTCTACAGTGAGTATGTTTAATATTCCTATCCATTAAAACAAGAAGTTTTCAATTCATGCCAAGCATCATCTCACTGTACCTGAAAATTTGAGATATTAGCAGGTGTTTTGGGATGAAAAATAGATTAATAATTTTCTACAGATGGAGGATGAATTATTGCAATCCCATATTGATGATGCATCTCATGAGAATGATCCAAAAATTGAGGCTACTCAAGTTGAAGTGTTTTAGATGAAAGATAATAACATTACATGAGGTCTTGCACCTTTGGAAGAGTTATTTGATCGTTATGATGTCTCTAAAAATCCCACAATGGTCCCCACATAATAAGGCATTGAAGATATAAACGTTGGTACAACTGACAAGCCCAAGATGGTCAAATTGTCGAAGTCTTTACCCCTCGAGGTGAAAAGTAAGTACATTGTTTTGATGACAGAATTTTCTGATGTATTTTATTGGGATTATTTAGATCTAAAAGTGTATGATAAGAACATCATTCAACATGCTATACCAGTCAAGCCTGATCAGAAGCCATTCCACTAGAAGCTAAGGAGGATTAATCCTAAATTGTTGCCATCCATTAAGAAAGAGGTAAATATACTTTACAAATCTAGTATCATAGTTCCTTTTCATTTTTATGAATGGATTTCAAACGTTGTGGCGATAAGGAAGAAGACGAGGGAGATTCATCTTTGTATTGATTTCAAGAACTTGAAAAAAGTGTCCTTAGAGGACAATTATCCTCTTCTAAAGATGGACCATATTCTATAGAGGGTTGGTGGGTCTTCCAGCATGTCACTTCTTGGATACTTGGGCCATAACCAATTTTTTGTGCATGAAGTTGATCAGTTGAAAATAGCCTTTACGACACCATGGGGACTTTTATGTATGGTAAGATGTCGTTTGGATTGAAGAATTCAGGGGCCACTTTTCAATGAGTAATGGATATTGCTTTCTCCAATGAAAATAATATATTTCTAGTTATTTATTTGGATGATCTCACAGTTTTTTCCAAATCTGATGACAAGCACTTGCACCATCTAAGAATTGTTTTTCAAAGATGTAGAAAATTTGTCATTTCGCTGAATCGAAAGAAGAGCTTATTCGCCATGGAGGAGGGCAAACTGTTGGGGCACATTATTTCCAAATATGGTATTCACATTGACCACGCATGAGTTGAAGAAATCCAAAAGCTATATTTTCCAAGATACAAAAGAGAGATTCAATCTTTTAATGGAAAAATCAACTTTTTGAGGAGGTTCATCCCCAACCTTGCTGAACACTTGAGAGAGATGACCAATATGCTAAAGAAATATAGTGAGGTAAGATGGTTAGAAGATGCAAAGAAATCCTTTAATGCAGTTAAATTTTCATTGTCTACTTCTCTTACTTTGATCAGTCCTGATTATACTTGATATTTTATTATATTTTCATTCGCTTCTGAGCATACTTTCGCTGTTGTCCTAATGTAAAAGAGGGACCAAAAAAATAAGCAGCCCATAGATTTTTTCATCAAACTGTAAGAGATGGAGCGACAAAGTACAACATTATTGAGAATCAAACTTTAGCCTTGGTGAAAGCTCTTAAGGACTTTCGAGTTTACATTCTGCATTCACACATTCTAGCTTATGTTCCAACAACAACAGTGGAGGAATTCCTTATGTAGACAGATCCAAAAGGTAGGTGGGGAAATGGATCATAGTGATGTTAGAATATGATCTAGAGATAAAACCGACAAAGCTGATCAAGGGAAAAGGTTTGGCAAAGCTCATGGCCGAATCCAAGTTGCATGCATTGGATATCAATCTAATTGCCGCACTCTCTAAAGAAGAAGTGGAAGACTCATAGGTACAGGTATCAGAAATGTTTACTTCTTCTCCTTGTTACTCTGACATTGACTATGTATTGCAACATTTAAATCCTCTGTTGGAAGTGCCAAGAAGTAAGAATAGAGCATTAAAATTGAAAGCTTCAAAATATTGTATTATTGATGGTGTCTCATTTCGGAAAGATCCAGGTGGTGTGTTGTTTAACTATCTTGTCGAAACTAAAGCATAGGAAAACTACAACAAACAAGATTTTGAGGGCTAGTTTTTATTGGCCGAAACTTTGTGCTGATGTGTATAAAATGAGTTGTCATGAATGTCAGATGTTTCAGGGGAAAAGGAAGTTGCAACCATTTCCATTGCAACCCATTTCAGTCATGGCACCATTCCAACAATGGGGTCTTGATTTTGTTGGTGAGATCCATCCTTCATCGTCAGCCCAGCATAAATGGATCCTAACAACTACATATTACTTCACAAAACTGATTGAAGTGATCCAAACCAAGCAAGCTACTAATTTTGTAGTTATTCAGTTTATGAAATCTAATACTTTGTCAAGATTTGGCTACCCGCAGAAGATAATCACTGATAATGCTACTGCTTTTAAGCCAAAAAAGATGGTGGAATCCTGCGAGAAGTATCATATCACATTAGGGAATTTAACCGCTTATTACCCACAAGGTAATGGGCTGGATGAATCTTCCAATAAACCATTGATCAAATAATCAAGAAGGTGTTGGTGGTCAATAAGAAAAATTGGCATAAAAAGCTCATTGATGCTTTATGGGTGGATAAAGTAAGTAACATGAAATCCATAGGCATGTCACCTTTTCAGTTGGTGTATAGGGTTGATAATGTCTTTCCTTCATCTCTTTCCATCCTGATCATGAATATTTTTCAGGAAGTGGATAGCGAACTGAATGATGTGCTACGAAGAATAAATCGGATGATTCACCTACAACAAACTAGGGAGGAAGTTTTGCAGACCACTTCCAACCTTCAAGAAAAAATAAAGAATATTTATGATCATAAGACTAAGAAGATAATTTCATCATGGGTGATGTAGTTCTGCATTAGGATGCACAAAATGAAGAGAAGGGCAAGCACAGTAAGTTTGAAAATATGTGGAAAGCACTGTACAAAATTTCAGTTTTAAGAGGCAAGAATGCTCACCTGCTAGAAGAAATGAATGGATAAGATTATTCAGGAGGAGAAATCAATGGTAGGCTTCTTAAGCACTACCTTACTTGAAAAATTTCTAGAAATTTTCATTTGATTGTATATACCAGTTTACTTTCCTATCAGAGTGTGAAGTGGCTATCATGTGAACTTAAAGCGTAAGGAGAAGGCCATAAGGCTTCTTTGACCAACTGCTGGTTTGAAAGATTCAATTTGTTATTTATTTATTTATTTGTCAAAGTCAGTAAGTTAGTTAGTTTTGAGTTTTGAGTTTGGTATTTGTGTTTTGACTCCATATCCAATGGATAAGGCTACTTGGTCTACGACGTTCTTAACACCTCCTAAAGGAGTTGCCATCCCCAGCCGGAGCCAATGTTAGTTTCTATTAGTATTGCCAGTCATTGGTGATCAAATATGCTCTTACAATGTTTGTGTTAGGGTCTCAACTCAAATTTTTATCATTTCATTAGGTTTTCAAAATAAAATTTGGTCACAAGCTAATGTGTCTAGGTTTATTACTGCTCCTTTCAATTTTTTATGTTCCAGTCACTGCCATCACTCAGTTGAATGTGCCATCATTGAAAGGTCATCTTCATCATCATATTCATGCCACCATTGTCTTCATTCATCTAAGTGTCACCATTAGGTCATTTGGTTAAAGTCATCAAAATCTGTCATTTCATTCATAAAATTGGAAAATGAAGGAGTAGTAATAGGGAATTTTCTTTAAAAGTTCTGTTTCACAATGTAATTTATTTCAAAATGGTGTAATAATTTCTAATGCTAAATATGCATTCAAATTTTCTAAAGCTAAATGGTTTCCAAAAGAAAAGTAAAAATCATATGGTGGGCCACCCTACCACGTTGAAGAATTGATTTCTACAAGCTATAAAGACCATCTCAAAATATTTTATCTCACTCGCTTTATTAGAAAAAGGATTTCACTCACCAACAAGTCACCTCAACAACGTTTTCAGAGCAAAAGATACTCTAAAATTTGATCCAAGTAGCTACGTTGTGCTTTCAGTAGACCACATTGTGCTTTCAGGCAATAATGTTGCGCTTTTAGAACCTTCGCTGTGTTTTCTCTCCACAGGCCCTCAAACTCATTTTCAACGGTTTTCAACAATAATTAAAGTCTTCAAAAACTTTCTACAAGTAATTTCAAGCCACTTGACCCCTCCATAACCTTGTTTTCCTTGATTTCATGGGGCATATCTTAAAATTTCCCCAGACTTTGTTTTTCATAGTTTTCCTAGTTGGACTATATATAAATTCCCTAGACTGGATCCCACACCCAATTCATCCTATTCCACTTCCCAAAGTTCCCTAAAACCCCTACCTACTTCCCTAAATTTTCCTACCCTCATTTCCCTTCCCTAAACCCTTCATCCTATCCCCTCATCCACTTCCCCTATTTTTCCCACTAGGGTTTTTCCCTCACATACTACCAACATGGAAGAAGATAAGAAGTCCTATAATAAGGGAGGTCATATTTCAAGGTATGAGCCACTCAACACTCCTGAGCTAATGTCTTGTCCACTATCCAAGCAATGCTTTCAAGATGTAAGGTGTTTAGGGTTTTGTGAGCATATTCAATAGGTCAATTATCATGCCAAGTTAACCAACTTGTTCACCACCAATATTAGGAGAGATAAGGTCACTGTTACAGGGGTTAGTGTCACCATTTCTAGTGGGGCCATAGCAGCAGCCGTAGGGACACCAAATGTTGGGGAGAAATGGTTTAAGAGCCTAGACGTGGATGCTGAAAATTATCAACCCTTCATCAAAGGTCATCCTAAACACTACATTAAGAAGGTTTTTCCTTTTGGACATCTCCTTGAGAAGTTTGCCCCATTGATGAAGATCTATTTGAAGTATTTTACATGTGAGGGTAGGTTTTCTAGTTTTTACAAGTATCATGTTAGGTTGCTCATGCATTTCATAGGGGTAAAACCACTTAACCTACCCTACTACCTCTACAAGAGCTTGGCTAAAATGGAAGAGAAGGTGCAACATAGACAAAGTGATTATCAAACCAGCTTTTTTCACCATGCCTCATCAAAATCATTGTATTGTATCCAATTGTAGAAAAGAACATCACTTTGGAGACATTCATGCAGTCAAATGTCTTTTTCCCTTCTGCTAGTCAAACTACAAGCCAAAGCACACCATCATCATCATCCAAGCATATGGAGATTGGCTCATCTAGTAGAACTGCATTCAAGAGGACACCTAGCCCTGAGGTGACTCAAACATATCATAGAGGAAGGAGGCTTTTGTTTACTCCACATATTGTGGAATGGGCCAAGCTTACATTAGCAAAACGAACAGAACAAGGATCACCATCACAACATGAGGAACCTTTGCAAGATGAGGAGCCATTCCAACTTGACACTAATATGGTTGAATTGAATGTTAATGAGGAGCATAAGACCATGGAGTAGGTCATCATGAAAAAATATGCTGATATCAAAGAGCTTAGGGATAGCTTGTCTAAAGCCCATTTCATGATTTCATTCATAGAGCAAGAGAATAAGCAATTGAAGGTCAATAAACTACTCTTGAGTAAGCATAAGGATGATGTTGGCAAATAGGATGTGAAGGGAAAGGCAATAGTTAATACAGATGATTTAGATGAGCATCAAGAGTAGGTGATAAGGAAGAGGCCAAGGACTAGAGGGCTCAAAAGGGCACTTCAATAACAAAGAGAGCAAATGACTTCAGTTGACCTAATTGCAACATAAATCAATGAGAATAGGGAGTTTTGGCTTGGTAAGGTGAATTTTCATTTGGAGAAGCTTCTTGGGATAGCCAAAAAATATAACAAGTTGCAAAGGCACATGGCTACTCATTACTACACAAGGAATCATGTTTCCAAAGTCAAGATCAGGCAGTTGAAGGAAAGACTCAAAGAAACCCTAATCAAGCCAAAAGAGAAGGTAAAGTTAGATTTGATTATTGATACTTCCTTCATAGCATAGCATACCTACTCAGGACTTCATGGAGCAACTCTGAACCAATTTTGAAGAGATTTGGAGAAATTTTAGTTTTTTATGAATTTCTGGAAATTTTTGACACAACCACAAGGTCAAAAACGCAGCGTGCCCCACACTGTGCTTTTGATGGAGAAGTCCAAATGATATTTTGTTTGCATATTCAGATTCATCATCTTGTAAATCCCTTCTAGCCTTTGGGAGTAGAATTCAACAAGTTTTGGTAGGAGAAAAGGGCTGAAAACTACGAAAAAACACCTTCGTGACTTATTTTTGAAGAGCACGTTGCGCTTTTGAGAGAACCTCTAGGAGAATGAATTTTTTGATGGCTAGAAGAAATGTTTTTCAGCTCTTTAAGATTCCATCATGTAGTAGACATCCACAAATTTCCAATGAGCCATCAAGACCAGAATTTGGACCTTGAGAAGGCCTCGAAAAGTCAATTTTCCCAAATTCACTATGCTTTCTCCTAGCGCGCTACGCTTTTGCCTAAAACCACTGCGGTTTCACTTGAAGATACTATTTCTCAGTTTTATGAGATGGAACTGAGTTTTTATGATGTAATTAATTGTTCTTGATGTAATTATGACATAATTAAGGGTAAATATGCATGTTATGTTGTTTCTATGTAAACTTAGGCCTCATTTACGAGGGCAGTTTAGTCAAAGTTTAAATGAAGGATTTGTTTTAACCTCCTTAAACATTAGGATTTTGTTTGAAAACCTCCTATATCAACTCCTAAACTCATGGATTCGACCCTTGAGAGAAGGGAGATGTTGTTTTGGTCTATATGTATCTGTCTTTCAATGATAGAACATGTTGGACATTAGATGTGAAAAGACTTGTAGCTTGTATTTAAACTCTTTATTTAGGAAATCAAAGGGGTAGTTTGCAGCTATTACCTAGGAATTGATGTGCAGTGAGTTTGTGATTAATCAAGTGATCAATATTTAGCTAAAAAATAAAAGTGCTCAGAATCACTCAAAAACTGAATGATTGTGTATGTCTCCGTGATACGATCCTAACACAACTCGTTTCACTCAAAATATAGCTTGTATGAGAAATATAGAGACTTTTGTTTGCTATGCCAAACAAAAGAATTTTGCAATAGAAAAGGAAATATAGTCACTACCCAATTGACAGTTTGTATTGTTGATGTGGCAAGTGACTGTGTAGGTCAAAGCTTGGTCAACAATCAATGAGGACACACCAAGTGGCACTTTATTTATGGTCGACAGCTTGATGTGTTTATTTTTTTTATTGGCCGTCGGAGAACCAATGAGAGTTTTGTTGAAGATAGCAACAAGAAATGCTAAAAATAGAACTGCTATAAATAGCAATTTCATCCAGTGTTGAACTTATCTACAATGGATGAAAAGTGAAAGTGCTAAAAATAGATTTTCTATAAATATCATTTCGGGATACCTTCCTATTTTAGTCAGTCCCTAAACTATAATAGGAAGTAAAATTCGAATTTGATATTAACAACAATTTTAAAATTAATTAATTAATTTATCTTGAGTTAATTAGTTAAGGAAAATCAAATTTGAAGTCTATGTGGGGACATGCAACAGTTTCTCCATTAATTGAGGAATTCATCCATCAGTTAAAGAGATAAGGATGAGTTCTAATTTGAGATATAATTAGTTGGCTCAGTTAACTGAGTCAAGTCTAGTTAGATTGATTTAAATAGCTTGTTTAAATTAAGTAAGTTCAGTTAGTTAATGCATGCTTGCATATAACTACTGCTCTTCAGTTAACTAAATATTCTCTCATACATAACTCATGCATGTCAGTTTAGACAGAGACCCAATTTAGATTAGATGGAGACACAGTGTACTATCAGTTGCTAGGATATTCCTTGGTGAATATTCCTTGCATGTAGAAGGATTTCTATCCAAGAGAATTGCGTTGTTACTTCTTCTTATTCAGTGAATGTGACAGGGCCAATTCACACATGTGGCTTCACTAGACCCCAAGAAAAATTGTGCAAAGAAATAGGGACTTAGAGGACTTAAGGAGGATATATACTTGTCTATTGAGTCTATGAGCTTCATTGTTTGATTATAAAGAGCGCAGGAAAGCTTTTGAGTTGATTCTTTTTGTAACTTGGACAATATTTCCACTTGTATGATAATACAGAGTTGGGGTTTTTGGCTGGTGCTTTCCCCTGGTTATATCTTCTGTGTTATGTGTGATTTATTTATTCTTATCAATTATATGTGTTCTTATTGATGTTGCTCAATTCGATTAAGCTTCCGCATAATTGTTTGTAGAAGTAGATCAAGTATTTTTCTTTAGTATATTGCATTATCAGGTGATCTACATGTGGGAATTTCTACATGGTATCAGAGTGAGCTTTTGTAGAAAAAGTTCTACATGGTATCAGAGCAAAGGTGATCAAGGAAGAACAATATACAAGAAGGAGAAGTTCAAAGTTTGGTTTTTGAATATTGAAATTGAATTCTTATCACATCTCTATTTCACCTATGGTGTTCAATGGTTTAAGACTTGAGTATGCCCTTGATGGCAGCTTGAATTATATAGCCTGGAAGGATCACATGGAAGCAGTATTAGAAGATAACAGTCTAAAGGACTTCATTGATCAAGAAATCCCCAAGCCGACTGATGCTACTCAACTGGAGGAATGGAAGAAGTGTGTGGCTAGAGCAAGGAGAATCCTCCTAGAGGGAGTTCGAGACCACATTGTCTTGAGCCTCCATGGGAAGGAGACTCCATTTTCGATGTGGAAAACATTGAAAGATGTTTATCAGAGTAGCAGCGATCAAAGGAAGCTGGCACTAAAAGACAAGCTTCGTAAGATCAAATGTGAAAAGGGCGACATGATCTCTACATATCTGAACAATCTCACCACCTACAGATATGAGCTTGGAAGTGTAGGGATCATGATAGAAAATGATGACATGGTGAGTCTTGCACTCCTCAGCCTTCCTAAGGGCTCGCATAGCTACCAAGACTCGATTAATGGAAGAGAGAAACTGCCAGATTGGGAACGACTTTGGCCAGATCTGATGCAGGAGGAGATAAGAAGAAGCACCCGAGATGGATCCTCATCGAAGCAAGATGATGAGGAAAATCTAGCCTTAGTGAGTAAGGCAAGGAAGGGGAAAGGGAAGGCATCTCAATACAAATCTGGTTCTTCCCACGGTAGGAAGAAGTTTGAAAAATCGAAGATGTGATGCTTTCATTGTCATGAAGTGGGCCATTATGCTATTAATTGTCCATAGAAGAAATCCAAGAAGGGTTCCTCAAAGGATCTGATGGTGATGCACTAGCCTGACAGTTTGAGCTACATTTCTCTCTTATCACATGCATGGTTTCATCCATGGTGGGATGTATGTGGTACCTGGACAATGGAGCTTCATTCCACATGTCAGGTGACAAGAATCTTTGCAGTGCCTTGGAGGAGAAGGATCTCCAGATTCAGATCGAGATGGGTGATGATGGAAAGTACTGTGTCTTAGGTGAAGGTACGGTTGTGTTTCAGAGGGAGCATGGAGCTCCCCTCACCCTGACTGATGTAAAGTATGTACCAGGTCTGAATAAGAATCTTGTGTCCATTGTTGTGCTAGAAGATAAAGGTTATGATGTAGAATTTAGCAAAGGAAAGGTATTCCTGAGGCATATCGGCACTGAAAAGACAAAGCGAATAGGGATTCGAGTCAAGAATATCTACAAGCTAGAGTTAGATGACTGTGCTACTTTGAGTTCCAAAGTAGAGATGGTGTAGAGCCAAGATGTTGGTGAGCTATAGCATAGAAGACTAGGCTACTTGCACCATGGAGCCCTGAAGACCATGCAACAGATTTCTACCAGATTACTCAAGGGAAAACTTAAGCAGACGAGCAGATGCAAGGGTTGTACCTTGGGTAAGTATGCGAAATCTTCCTTTCCGGATCAAGACAATAGAGTTGGAGCGATCCTGGAGCGAGTTCACTCAGATGTTTGTGGACCTTTCTCTACAGCCTCCACCACTAAACAAAGGTAAGATGTTATTTTTATTGATGATTTTTCTCGTAGATGTTGGATCTACTTTATGCAAAAGAAGGATTAGACCTTCTTGAGGTGTTGTGAGTTTAAAGCCTTGGCAGAGAAAGAATTAGGAAAGAAAATAAAAGCCTTGCATAGTGACAATGGTGGAGAGTATGTCTCCCAACAGTTTAAAGACTTCTGCGTTGCAGAAGGAATTAAATGGGAATTGGTGACACCCCATAACCCATAATAGAATGGGATGGCCAAAAGGAAGAACAAATCAATTGTGGGAGCAGCTTGAGCGATGTTGCATGACCAAAGCCTACCATTGCATTTGTGGGCTAAGGCATGCAATACAGTAGTATACTTGCAGAACAGAAGCCCGCATCGTATACTGGGGATGAAGACACATATGGAGGCCTATTTTGGGAAGCGACCTAATGTAAGTCACTCCCAAATCTTTGGATCATCAGTTTACTATCATGTGACCAAAGATGCTTGGAAGAAGCTAAACCCAACAGCTGAGTTGGGAATACTTGTGGGGTACACGGATACACCTCACAACTATCGGGTGTACCTTCCTTCCACTCATAGGACTGTGGTATGCAAGTATTTGAAGTTCAATGAGAAGAAATCCATGCACTTATCACTTGAGAGGGAGCTTGAGTTGCATGTAGATGAGGAACTTTCAGTTCCTAAGGAGGAGGAGCCTTAGATTGATGTGGAGCAACTGCATGCAGAGGATCCAAGACTGGAGACATCCACTCATGCTGATACTTCCAGAGATGGGTGGAAACACTCAAGGGAAGCTAACAAGTTGATGCTGGATGCATGGAAGAATGTGAGGTAACCATCTTCTCAGCACAAATAGAGGAGGTCGCCAGAGTGGTACACTAGTTACATGGCCCTGGTTGGGGAGTGTGTAGATTCTGAGCCATCTTCATTCGTGGAGGTAGTGCAGCAACCAGTGTGGGTTGATGTAATGGTGGACGAGTATGACTCCATCATGCGGAACTATGTTTAGGATGTTATCTCAAGACCTCGAGACAAGTCAATAGTGAGTTCTAGATGGCTTTACAAGGTAAAGCAGGTAGCTGATGGCAGTGTTGAGAAACACAAGGCAAGGTTTATTGCCCAAAGTTTCTCACAGGTCGAGGGGATCGACTATGATGAGAATTTTTCTCCTGTAGCAAGGTACTCATCGATTAGATCGATATTGGTACTATAAGTTCAGATGGGGTGGAAGATCCACCAGATGGATGTGAAGACAACATTCCTCAATGGGATGGTTAAGGAGGAGGTGTACATTGAGCAACCAGAATTTTTTGAAACGTTTGATAGCGAGTCACATGTGTGCAGACTCTATGGGCTAAAGCAAGCACCCCGTGCTTGGTACACCAATATTGAAAGCTATTTCACCAGATTGGGCTTCACCAAGAGTGAAGCAGATGCGAACCTTTACCACATCATGGTATAAGGTAAGCCATTGATCATTGTACTTTATGTCAATGATCTGATTTTGATAGGTGATGATCAGCTGATACAGTCTTGCAAGGAGGACCTTGCAAGAGAGTTCGAGATGAAGGACATGGGCCTTATGCACTACTTTCTAAGCATGGAGGTGTGGCAGAGAGATGGGGAAGTATTTGTGTCTTAAGATACTCAAGCACTTTCACATGGAGGAATGCAAGCCCATGCAGACTCTCCTAGCTGAGAACTAGAGGAAGGAGGATGCTACTTCAAGTGAGGTAGTAGTTGCTATTGTTTATCGGCAGTTGGTGGGTTCACTTATGTATCTGGTGAACACACGAATTGACTTATGCTTGCAGTGAACTAGCTGAGTCAATTTATGGTTCAGCCTACCGAGCTATTTTGGAAGGCAGTGAAGCATGTATTGAAACACCTCAAAGGCACATCTTAGTTTGGATTGTGGTACAGACGGACATAGGGAGTGAAAATTCAGGGCTTCATAGATGCAGATTGGGCAGGGAGTCCATCAGACAGGAAGAGCACTTCTGGAGGATTCTTCAACCTTGGTTCAGCTGCAGTTTCCTAGTGTTACGCAGTAATTTGTCACCGTTGGTCACCGTCCTTGTTACCCCCACTGTCACACATTGGAGGACACATTCACGAACCTGTGACCAGTGACATAACTTGAAAACACTTGCATTGAGGTCTCCTAAGTATGAACTTCAATATCCCTGAAGACACCCTTTGAAGATTAACCTTGGAAAATGCCCTTTTTTCATTAGCGCGGGTCCACAGTGTCTGACCCGCGCCAATGGCTCAGTTCCTCCAAAGAGGGTGCGCCCATGGATGCGCTGTCACAGAACAAAGCCCGCGCCACCCAAAATTGGTCATGATTTTTGACCAATGCGCGCTGAAGTGTTTTTTCCTCCATTACTCATGCAGTTCTCTGGGGAAAAATCCCATGGAAGTGATCGAGTGTCGTCTTTTTCATCCATGATAACTCAGTCCAAAGGCTATTCTGGGACAATGCCAAATCTTCAGTAAGTGTCTGGATACGATGAATACTTCCTCCTCCTCCATCTATAAATGACTGTCACCCTGCATTGAACCAGTGAGTTTTTGAGTTTTTACAAGAGCTACGGTGAGCTGAGATTATGCTAGATTGATAGTAAGAGCTGAGAGAGAAGTTATGCTGCTGGAATGTTGAGAGAGGAAGTGACTTTGCAAGGCATGTTCAACTGCTGACCCAGTTGGAGGAGATTTCAACGTCAAGCCTATTTGGTTGTAATTCTCCTCTTCTTTTATTGAATAATGAACGACTGCCATTATGGTTCCACTCACATATTCTTCTGATGATATTTGAGTTATATCCTGCTTGACTGATATATAATTGCATGATATTGGATTTTACGCTTGTGTTGGAATGTTCTTTGTTTATGCAGGTGTCCATGCGTGGAACGTAAGGATAGTGACCGGCCAAAGCTAAAGGACAGGAGCGACGTTTCTTCCACGACAAATAGCGTTGGATTCCAAGTAGGTCTTTCTGATCAACCTTTAAATTATGCAATTAGGAACTTGCATGCAGCGTGTATGATTTTTGCTAGACCCCTGTCGGGCTAGTGGGATCGCCTCTGTCCGCAGAGGGGATTTACCAACCTCAACAATTTGGCGACTCCACTGGGGAGTTGGTTGTTGATTTTGTTTGTATTGTTTGATTTGTAAATTGTGGACGGAGTCTGAAGAGCAGCCAGGTAGCCTTCGAAACACTCTTGCTATGCAGAAGTGAAGTAGATCAACGCCACTTCAGTCGATCTCCGGTTCAGTTTACAAACTGGGCAATCTCAATCTTGCCTCGCATGTCGTTTTTCTTTCATTTATTTTTCTGAATAATTTCTTTGATTGGAGTTCTTGCTATCTTTCACTCGCTGGCTCTGTCTAGCTTTTAAAAGCCAAGCCTCAGACCACCCGTTCTGTCTTTTTGCCTGGCAAACTCCGCCAGCGCGGTTTTTCTTTGAACAGTCGCGCTACTGGGCGCGAGCTACTTTCAGACAACTCGCGCTACACTCTGTTTAGCGTGAGTTGCAGACATACAGTCGCGCCGCACTGCTCAAGTTTTTGAATAAACTTGTTTGCCAATTTCTTAAAGTTGGATTTGTCTCTCTCTGTTTCTACACTTTCTGGGAGTCTGTTGGATTGATAATTGGCTGGTGGTTTTTCATCCTTCGGTTGTTTGCCATTGTCTACCGATTTTACATCTTGACCTTTGTGGTTTTTGTGTTATCGAACCTCCCATTGGATTGATGAGTTTTAGATCCGGTCTTTTTGTTGATTGATTTCCATATCCTTCTGGTGGCTATATGAGTTTTTACACTTCATACTGCAAATCTCGCTTTTAGCTCACTTGTTTTCCCTGATTTCGTGGTGACTTAGCTTACATAGTTACTTGAAAATCTTGACTTTTCTTTGCTTTGTTGGGTTGTTATTTTTGTTTCAAAACTGGCTATAGATTCTTTAGAAGCGATTATCTGATAGTGAATATCTCTTGAGACGCTTTAAGTGCATTATCATATTATTTTTAAAACAAAAGAAAAGAAAAAGATTTTTTTTGCTTTTCATCAATTAGGCATGTTATGTTAGTTTTTTGCTTTTAAAAGAAGAAAAAGAGAAAAGATTTTTCCTTTCTTGTTGATTAGCTGCATTAGAAATTTTGGACATCGTTTTGTTTGCATGAACCTCTTA
>APFE031434430.1:232965-257716 GCA_000404065.3 Pinus taeda
GCTCTTGAACATGGCACTTTTCTGCTTTCGTGTCAGGGTGGGGATATCTCACTTCATTTTCACTTGCCTCCATGGGTTCGGGTGATCCTATTTGACCTCTCTCTTGCTCATTGCCTCATCACCATGACCTCTGATCTATTGATGTCAAATACTGCCAACTCCACTGTCGTGCCGCCGATATGTTCAAAGAGAAGTTGACCTCTGAGAGAAACCGCCTCCACTTGATAGTTCATAAATCTCATGTCACAACATTGTATCTTCCCGTCTTGCGTCGATGATGTGGGAAACATTATGGCCCACCTTCAACAAAGATCACTTCCTGTCGACTTCAGCTCATTATCCAGGAAAGTGGCCTAGAGACTCCCTTCCGGTACCTTGGAGCCTGCATGCCTCAATGGCAGGTTCTTCGTATTCGACGCGAGGTTTTCATCATTGGCCTCCGATCGGATGACTCTGCGGGGTTCGACGTCAGCTCATGCATTCACACGCCGTAGACTGTACCTGTAGTACCTTGAGAACCGTTGTCATTATTGGTGGTACCTCTCGCGTCTGTTAACAGTTTTCATTATTGACTGGTAATCAGACGATGTTCATGCATGTTCGACTTTAGCTTACATGTTCACATGCTTGGACTTGTACTTGTGTTCGGGTCGAGGTGGAGCGCAAGACCCTGGATTGTGTCTATTGTAATCCAAGCGTGATTTTGATACATGACTCTTTCACTGGATGGCTGCGACCATACCTGAGTCTATTCATCGATCCTAACTAGATGGCTGCGTCCATACTACGGATCTTGATTATTATGTACTCTGTCAATGGATGGCTGCGCCCATACCACATATATCATGTATTTGGACTATCATACTGTATCTCTCCATGCAGATTCTCGGTGGCAGTTGGATATGATCTTGTAAAGCACTTCACCTCTCTCTCTCTCGAGGCTCATGCTTTAGGGGGCATCTGTTACGCAGTAATTTGTCACCGTTGGTCACCGTCCTTGTTACCCCCGTTGTCACACATTGGAGGACACATTTACGGACCTGTGACCAGTGACATAAATTGAAAACACTTGCATTGAGGTCTCCTAAGTATGAACTTCAATATCCCTGAAGACACCCTTTGAAGATTAACCTTGGAAAATGCCCTTTTTTCATTATCGCGGGTCCACAGTGTCTAACCAGCGCCAATGGCTCAGTCCCTACCAAGAGGGCGCGCCCATAGACGCACAGTCACAGAACAAAGCCCGCGCCACACAAAATTAGTCATGATTTTTGGCCAACGCGCACTGAAGTGTTTTTTCCTCCATTACTCATGCAGTTCCCTGAGGAAAAATCCCATGGATACGATCGAGTGTCGTCTTTTTCATCCATGACAACTCAGTCCAAAGGCTATTCTGGGACAATGCCAAATCTTCGGTAGGTGTCTAGATACGATGAATACTTCCACCTCTTCCATCCATAAATGCATGTCACCTCACATTGAACAGGCTAGTGCTAATGATAGTGTCAGAGTGTTGAAGTTTTGAGTAAGCTAAGATTATGCTAAATTGATAGTGAGAGCTGAAAGAAAAGTTATGCTGCCAGATTGTTGAGAGAGGAAGTGACTTTGCAAGACATGTTGGACTGCTGACCCAGTTGGAGGAGATTTGCAACGTCAAGCCTTAATTGGTTGTAATTCTTCTCTTCTTTTATTGAATAATGAACGACTGTTATTATGGTTCCACTCACGTATTCTTCTGGTAATATTTGAGTTATATCCTGCTTGACTGATATATAATTATATGATATTGGATTTTACGCTTGTTTTGGGTTGTTCTTCATTTGTGCAGGTGTCCATGCGTGGAGCGCGAGGATAGTGACTGGCCAAAGCTAAAGGACAGGAGCGACACTTCTCCCACAGCAAATAGCATTGGATCCCAGGTTGGTCTTTCTAATCGACTTTTAAATTATGCAATTAGGAACTTTCATGCAGCGTGTATGATTGTTGCTAGACCCCTGTGGGGCTAGTGGGATCGCCTCTGTCCACAGAGGGGATTTACCTCCACAACACCTAGTACAGTAGGAAACAGAGATCAGTTGCACTTAGCTCAATAGAGGTTGAATACATGGCTGCTAGTCAGGTTGCATGTGAGGCCATTTAGATGCGGAAGATTCTAGTGGGATTGTTTGGTCAGAGGATGGATCCTACAGTGATCCACTGTGATAACCAGAGTTGCATCAAACTCTCTAAGAATCTAGTTTTTCATGACAGGTCCAAGCACATTGATATCCACTATCACCATCTTCGAGACTATGTGGTCAAGAGGATCATGTTGTTGCTATATGTTTCAACTGAGGAACAGGATGCAGATATTTTGACGAAAGCATTGTCAAAATGAAATTTCGAGTTCCACAAAGACAGGATTGGGGTTAATGATAATCCCTTTCTTTTTGAGAGGGAGTGTTGAAGATAACAACAATAAATGCTAAAAATAGCACTGCTATAAATAGCAGTTTCATCCAGTGTTGAACTTAGCTAGATGAAAAGTGAAAGTGCTAAAAATAGCTTTTCTATAAATAGCATTTTGTGATAGCTTCCTATTTTAGTTAGTTCCTAAACTATAATAGGAAGTAAAATTCGAATTTGATATTAACAGCAGTTTAAAAATTAATTAATTAATTCATCTTGAGTTAATTAGTTAAGGAAAATCAAACTTGAAGTCTATGTGGGGACATGCAACAGTTTCTCCATTAATTGAGGAATTTATCCATTAGTTAAAGAGATAAGGATGAGTTCTAATTTGAGATGTAATTATTTGGCTCAGTTAACTAAGTCAAGTCCAATTAGATTGATTTAAATAGTTTGTTTAAGCTAAGTAAGTTCAGTTGGTTAATGCATGCTTGCATATAACTACTGCTCTTCAGTTAACTGAATATTCTCTCATACATAACTCATGCATGTTAGTTCAGATAGAGACCCAGTTAAGATCAGATGGAGGGATAGTGTACTATCAGTTGCTAGGATATTCCTTGGTGAATATTCCTTGCATGCAGAAAGATTTCTATCCAACAGAATTGCATTGTTACTTCTTGTTCAATGAGTGTGATGGGGCCAATTCACACATGTGGCTTCACTGGACCCAAAGAAAAATTGCGCAAAGAAATATTGGCTTAGAGGACTTAAGGAGGATATATACTTGTCTATTGAGTTTATGAGCTTCATTGTTTGATTACAGAGAAAGGAGGAAAGCTTTTGAGCTGATTCTTTTTGTAACTTGGACAAGATTTCCACTTGTATAATAATATAGAGTTGGAGTTTTAGGCTGGTGCTTTCCCCTGGTTATATCTTCTGTGTTATGTGTGATTGATTTCTTCTTATTAGTTATATGTGTTCTTATTGATGTTGCTCAATTTGATTAAGCTTCTGAATAATTCTTTGTAGAAGTAGATCAAGTAGTTTGCTTTAGTATATTGCATTATTAGGTGATCTACAGGTGGGAATTTATACAATTTTAACACGTGGCAAGACCAGAGGCCACCAAGTGCCCTCTCAAAGGTCGTGTAAAATTCTATTTGGATGGTTGGTAGATTCGAACCCATGACCTCGCACACATAAGCCCTACACTTTACCACTATGCTACAACCATATGATATAAAAAACAATGGACACAACTTTTATTTAAAAAGGTAGCACATGGTAGTTGGGGGAGGATAGGACCAGCCCAATGGGCTAGCCCCCTTTGCATATGACCGACACCTCAAAACCAAAGGCTAGCGTTTAACGTTAACCACGCGTTTAATGTTAACCACGCATTTAACATGTTAAGTGGGGATTAGC
Organism: Pinus taeda; assembly: GCA_000404065.3. Classification (NCBI taxonomy): domain Eukaryota; kingdom Viridiplantae; phylum Streptophyta; class Pinopsida; order Pinales; family Pinaceae; genus Pinus; species Pinus taeda. The sequence goes on from APFE031434430.1 coordinate 236,782, forward strand.
ATTAATTAAAACATGTTGATCCCTTAATTACTCAAAATATTAAGTTTGTGGCTGTTTTAGAAGGCCCAATAAATTTGGCACTGCTCCAATTGTGGTGGGGCTAACTGGAGTTTGTCCATGTTTGGTGGAGATTTCCTAGGGAAAACTCAAGGGACCGCAACTTTTCAAAATTCGACCAATTTCGGCTCAGAAATAGTCATTCCTAGATAATTTGGATGTTCTGAGCACATTGAAGCATGCTTTAGGAGTAGTGAAACATTGTAAACAACACTTTTTTCCATTTTGAGCTATTACAGAGGCCTAAGCTATGGAAGCTGGACCAAGGAGATGTAACCCAGGAGGGATGAATTCTTTTATCAAAACATTGTGTTAAGTGTTCATCTTGATGGTTTTCTGTATATTTGTTTGCTATTGTTTAACACTTTACTTACATTCTATTTTGCTCATGAATTTGACATAAAACTTGACAAATTTACTTGTTAAACTCACAAACACCATAAAGAAACCTATGTACATGAAGAAAATGATGAGCACATGTTTTCTAATTCTGAAGTTCAAATTAGCACAACAAAACTAACATTCAACAATATATTAATGATGATGTATTTTCTCTGTTATAGTTTCTTATTAATGATATACATCTCTCATATACATATCTTATTTCTTGAGTGATTTCCCTTAAAGGTGATAAGAAGAATTCTTTGCATAAAGCTTTGTTTTGATGGGAATATCATTTTGTGTAATTTTCCTTCTTACTTAATTAATTCATGGTGACATTATCATGAAGGCCTTTTTCTTATTTCAAACACTACACTACACCAACAAACCCTAAAGCCATCACAAAATAATTGCTACCTATCTCCTCTATATCTTTGTTGTTGTAACCCTTTGATCCTTTTGACCTAGCTACCTGGTTTTCATCCCTAATCCAGCATAAAAACCTTAAAAACTCAAAAACTACCTAAGACTAACATTGTTTCTCATTCCAATCATCATTGGCTATGAATTCATAGAGAGATCCCTCTCTGGTTTAGGAGGGATAACTGTTGAACCATAGGTGGTTTGAGGTTACCTCCTTCGATCTCCATTCTCAGCCTTGGGATATTGTGGAGGATAAAACTCACGTCTGTATTATGTACAATAAAAGAGTAACACTAATTATTTCTATAGACATTGAACTCTAATATATGCTTATTTATATAAACATTTAACTCCAATGTAGGATGAAGGACTATGTTACATAGTAACACTGCAGAAAAATGATTCAATGTACATTTGTTTGCACTAAATGAATTACCGTTTTCATGTTAAAGATAAAGTGTTTTTATTTTCCAAAATAATTGATGTGCAGAAAAGGATTATGTGTGGAAGAACCTTTACGTCATTATTTTCATGTCTCTGCATGCATTTCCTAATGGCACAAATCAATGTCACAACGATTTTATTCTTCTTATAATCTCTATGCATGTTTGTAAGGCATTAATTTTCACGATATTTTGACACAAGAGAAATATGAGATAAAATTAATCAATGTTTGGAGATACGTGTTAATGTCTATTAGACAATTAATTAAGGATTACTTGTACAACTAGAAAAATCTACACTGTCCATAAATCTAAATATACTTCTTAAATATGTATAGACATAATACAATGGATTTCATGCAATTAGTACCGAATAAACATGTAATAAAAACATTGTTCAAGTGATTAAAAACATTTAATCTAACACATTGTGTAGTGATTAGTAGTTATAAAAAGGCAATAATGCGCAAAGCACTCTATGTTGAAGAATAAAAAATTAAAATGTAAATTGTTTTGGCATTTTTTTGGCTAATTGATGCATAATCAGTCCATTGTGTGGTTTATGTTGAGTATCTTTCAAAGCAAGTTGGAAGAATGAGAAGTGACACCACATATAGCATATTAACAAAACCATGAAATCATTCTGTGTTAGATCTAGCTTATCACGCCTATGCACAATATTTCTATACTATTGTATTGACAACTTGTAAAACAATGGTCATGATGATAATGAATTCATATTTATTTTAATTCATAATTTTTTGCTACTTAGTACACATATATCAACCATGTTCAAGCAATAGTAGTTAGTGAAATAAAAGAACAACATAATTTTGGGCTTTCAAGATTTATTCCCACCACTTCTCATAAATGTCCACTTTGGTATTTTCAATTGCTATTTATTGAGAGTGTTCAACATATTGAGAAATCTATAGTCAAATGAAAAAAATTATTTTCACTCATATGATAAACTCACTATCTTTTATCCATGGGGGCTTTCATTTATCGAATGTGAATAGATAGGATGTGAACCCAATAACGGATGAGAAGAATAATGTTAAGGTTGGAAGAAGAAAAGTGGAAAATGTGAAGCATGTTCCAAAAGTCTTTGATTTTGAACAAATAGATGAACATATTGAACATAGAACTATTGGAATAAACTATTAATTTATGATTGATATCATTAGTCGGTGAAAAATTTTACTAGAAATCATGAGGAAATGTGTACATAGCTAGTTGTAATGCATTATGACAGTTTGTTTTGTATCGTTATCTTCAAAATCGCATGTCAGGTTATTCATTAATCGAATTTGATTTAGCCTTTTTCGTACTCCAATATCAAATAAAATGAATCGACATCGACATACTAGTGGGGACCATGGTAGAGCTATCTTAGAATGCCTGCGCATAATACTTATTTGCAATTGTCCTTGCACAATTTTATATTTACAGTTATTGTTGAAAATTTGTAAGCTAGTTTTCATAATAAAAAGTAATTCATACTTATTTTATATCGTAAATTTCCATCTCTAATGACACATATTTCAATGATATTAAAAAAATAAAAAATTGCAAAGTAAGTGGACAAGAAGGTTTTGGAATATTGAGATTTATTTCCATTACTTCCTATAAAAATTGGATTTGATATCTTCAATTGTTATTTATTGAGAGTGTCATATGTAGTAGTTTCTAACAAGAAATAGTAATAGTTGGTAATTGGGACTGGAGAAGAGAATTGCAAAGGAAACAAGCTATTTGTGCTCATATAATGAACTAATTTTCTTGTATAGAGGGGAAATTTCATTGGTCTTTTGTGTATCGGTGGTATTTGAATATGTCAACAGAAAAGAAAAGAAACATTGACATTTGCAATAGTGGATTGACAAATGCTATAGTGAATAGGTGCTTGAAATTGTGTGAAGAAAATACTTTATTGATCTTGGAACTACACAGAGTCAACATTATTCACTAATCTATTTTCTCAACTGCTCAGGTTCTTTCCCATAATTCTCTCCAAGATATTTCTTTCTTCACACATTCATCTAGGGATTTCTATTGGATCTTTTTACACCTGATGAACATAGGAACTACAACAAATGGCCCAAAATCCATTCTCTAATAGATTTCTTAATGATACAAAATGGATTGTATAATAAACTAAGATAATATGATTTTCAATTAGGCTGTGTCACAATTAGTTAATTTCTCTAGCAATAATATATTCATTATGATGCCATTTCTTTGAAAACTTACCCTGTTAACCTAAATTACATCTGAACAAAGAACTAATGCAATATTCATATCTCATAATGTGAAAGCAAAAATTTTGTTTGTATCTTTGTTTAATTCAAAATATATTTGCATAGGAGATCATCTATAAGACTTACAAAGAACCAAAAATAAAAAAAAATCGGTAATGCATTTAGAAAAATTTCTCAAGAAACCAACATTAATAGAGAAACAAAACAAAATTAAAGAGGCGTAAATCTTTCACAATAATCTCCAACTTCCACACCTAGTACTAGTGGAACCTCATCCTCCAGTCTAGGAAATAGAAAAGATTTTTCCATTGGAAAGCTAGTTCATGGTGAGCTATCAAGTCACCGAGATGATGAAGAGTCTCTTCTAAGATTCATTCCAGAAAAAGTGCATACAATTCAAAAAAAAAAATCTAAAAGTTCTGAAAATATAGAAGACATTTAAAAAGCTATAGACATGGAAAATGACAATGGTGTACCATCTGATTTGGTTACTTCCTCTTTACTAGAGAATAATAAAATAATGGAGCAGATTGGAGAAGAGGTCATTATTATCGATGAACATCTTGTCACATTGAAAAATGAAAAATATGATAAAGGCAGTGGAAAATTCTGAATTGAAAAAGTAAAAGTTTATAATAAAGAAATTATTAACCAAGAAAAAATGTTTATTGATCTATCTGGAATTGGAGCCAACAGGCTTATGGTATTCCATCAATCTACCTATCATGCACTTGCACGGTCTATTAACGAACACATTACAGAAAATATAAGATTGAGAAAAAGAATAAAATAACTAGAAGACACTCTAAATCTGGGTCCACTTTAATTACTCCACTGGGAATACAAACACCACCATTGTCAATTTATGTTGTTTCAACACTGCATAGACCTAATAAAGTTTTCAACCTGCTTAATGCAGTAAAATCATGTATCATCAATAGCATATGCCAAAGATTAGAAACTATTGATCATGCATCGAAAGCAACTTTCGATTTAATGCATTTGCAACAGGAAATTAAGACATTTGTGAATTGGGTTAATAGTAATCTTAAGGTAGATAGGAAATTCATTGAAAATGTGTTGTAGCAGCCACAACCACCCTCTGAAATGTTTCCATAGCCTATTTTGGAGCCTCCCTACCAACCTTACGCAACACTTTGTCTTGCTTCGTCAAGTACTCAAGCTTCAAGTGTTTTCCATGCACAAAGGCAGCCTGTCAATCACAATTGATCCATTCCTCCACAGGTTGTTCACCCGGACTTGGTCTAGCTACAAGTTGAGTGGCTTCCCCTTGAAAATTACGCATTTCTGGAGGGCAACCAACCTTCCCTCCAGGAATTGTGCAATCCTCTCTGACAGCCTGCTGGGCTCTAGGATTGCACAATCCTTCCAGCCAACCCTCCCAGCATGATTTGCAAAAATTTTCCCAACAGCAAGCTGTTTATCCTAGGATTTGTGAAAATCTAGGCAACAATCAGTTACTCTACCCAAAAATTGCACAAATCTCCTAGGCAGCCATCCGAGTTCCCAGCCAAAAATGCACATTTTTCTCCAGCATTCGAGTAGTCTCTTGGATGTCCAGTTGAGTTGACCAGTTCCCTTCGAGACTGAGCAAAATAGACTTGCATGCGTGGGATGATCTCTGAAGGAAACATGCAAAGGCATCCCTTGTTTCAGGATCTATGTTTAGCAGTTGGAGGTTGCATGTAAGGAGTAATTCCAAAGCCTCTCACCAAGTATCGCTTCCCCTAGATTCGTGGCATGTGCATCATAGCTTTGATGTTATCAAAACTTATCAACCGGACACTACAAATCTCATTCGTCACATCAACCTTGTAGCTCTGACATCCTACATCACATCTAGGAGCATTAAGCACTTTTAACTCAGATATTTTGGGGTAAGCTTTATTCCCGTGACTTGTGCTGCATTTCTACCGCTTTTTGTGTTTTCGCTTGTAGGAGTAATTTTTGCTTGATTTATATGAATGCTTGTTGTCATTTACATATATACTAGATTGCACTATCTCTATTTCAGTATTCATTGCTATCCCACTACTCTCGCATGCATGAAACTATTTTGCACGGATGTTCACTCAATCAGCAAACTGCCTCACCCACATGCATGTTTATCTATTTGCTGAATATTTCATTAATGTTTTTCATGCATTGTCAATCACTTCTGCTTTCACTTAGTGTCAACATCCATTTACTGTCTTAGATTCTTTCAGTTGCCCATCGGTGAGTCGGGCTAACCTTGGCCCGGACTCTACCTTCACAAAGGCTGGATTGCGGAATCTAGGGAAGGAAGGCTCACCTTCCTCTCCAGATTTGCGCATTCCTACCTAGCATTGGCCTCCAAGACTAATTTGCACATTTCTGGAGGACAATGGCTGCTTGGCCTAAGAAATTGAAAAGATTTGTCCCTAGGCCAGTAGTCCTTCCCAGCCGGAATTGCACATTGCGTAGTTCCAGTAGTCAGCCAATCTCCCAACAGCCCAAACTATGCCTTGAGTAGTCTTGGCAGTCGATCTCCCAACCTCCTAGCCGGAATTGTGCATTGTTCATGATGATGTACCCCAGTATGTTGCAAGTCAGTTCTCATGTTCATTTTGGTTTTCGAATGATAGATTGCTTGCTATGAGTGTTTCCACGTCTCCAGGTATTGTAGGTGTTCATTTACCTCTCAGCAGTACAGGTACAATGGTTCAAGGAGATCAGAGATGAAGATACCATTCATATCACGCTTGGGAATGCAATCGATCAAGTGTCTATGAGAAACCTACTCACAAAGACATCATGTTGTTCGTAGAGAAGGAAATAAAGCAGTAGCATCACAACAAGCAACATCATGAACAATAGCTGAAAGTAGCATACTGAATGCAGCAAATGCAATGAATGCAAGAAGAAGTTTGTTGACAACACAGGGGCAGAACAAAGTTGCAAGATTAATCAGATCCACTGATAATGAACGAAACTTTGGAGACTCGTGCTATGAGGTGACGATGTGACATGAAAACTGTATGAAGGTAGAAGATAGAACAATGAAGGAGTTACATGTGCTGAATCAGCAACTCAGGAAGAACATGAAGCTTCAGAGAGAGATAAATGAGTTACAATAGGAGCAAGAACAATAGTGGGCACAACATGCACTCACAGATGAAACTGCGCCCTTACAAGCTAAGGACCCATCCCAGCAGATGACACAGAGTAGACATGGTGAGCAATGTTTTTGATCGCATGCAAGGGATTCAGCAGCATGCATGTCATTGAGTGCACACATGCAATCCAACCCATTCAACACACTCATGAAGGGAAAGATAAGAAGCACATCCAACTCTGGGGCTGAACATGTACTTCGACAAGCTGATGCATAGGACCACTAACAAACGCTTGAAGATCAGCAAAGACACTATGTAGTAGTGTGTTGTTGGTTCAACCACACCTAAGAAGACCATGCACATGTTAGCAGATGACTTGGATGAAGGGGCCGGAAAAATGCACCAGTTGCAATGGAGGCAAAGTTCGCTTCAACAAGATGTCACCATGAGGTGCATGCACACCATCATAGACGACCAAGCTTGGCATGAGCTCACCACCTTCACCATCACAATCATGTCAAAGAGTTGTTCTCATCACAGGGGATTGAGTGACAGTGATGTCTTGTAAGGCTTGCTCAAGCCATGTTGTCTCACATAAGTACATGTGCATTGTAATTTTGACTCATGTCAAGTGTAAGTCAAGTGTCAATGGTTGGATGTAACAGTCTTAGAGTAGGTGAAGAGTCATGAGGGTAGTTGAACTGTCACAAAGGGGAATGTCAAGGGTCACCCCACCCTTTGCTATAAATAGTCCCTCATAACTCATTGTAAGGGCTTTTGGTCATCTAAGCTTTTACTAAGTCTATTTTGAGGAAGGCTTTGACAATATTGTAATGTGCCTTGGCTTCTCCACTAGATGGAGCTAATACATCTCTTTGGAGGAGTAGGTGGATGTGGTGTAACATTCCACTATTGGGGCTAGTAGGTTTACTTGGATGTATTGTATTATTGTGAGTTACACTTCTTTATATAATAAGAGCCAACATATTTCATGCATATGTTGTTATTGTAGTTGGACTACTCCAGTTGCTTTAATGATATGTGTTGTTTAACTTACGTGCTTGTGTATGAACTGATTCACATGAAATTATAGGAATCTTGTTGTTAATGTGTTGCATATGTTTTTAATGTTGTCACCATCCATGATGACTGCTCTGCCGAACATCAGACATACCTTTCACTTGAACCTTTCTATAACAACCGTCACACTCACCTCAGACTGATCTGTGAGTGTTGTACGTGTTATCTTACCTTGTATGATGTGACTGCCACACTCGAGTGGACTGCTCCACAAGAAACTGTGCATGTCCTTTGTGTTGTGTGTTCCTAGCTGAGTTGGGACTGGTCCCTTTTAACCTAGAACTCACATTCACCTCCTTCCCCCTTCAAAGTGTTGGAACCTATCATACACCTTCCTTGACTCACTGCATCAGTCACGCCCTTGCTACTGATAGAGTTATTCTACTTGCCTCTATGTGACACTGCGGTTAAGGCATTACCTTACAAACCACTACTAGGACTCCTAAAACAAATGATCTGAGGTCTAATTGGGACTTCTTACTACGGAGATCCCCTGGACATGTTGGCAGATCCAACACCATCAACATTTTTGGCACTAGAAGGAGGGCCCGATGACAAGCTATGACCTCTCGTCTAGTTTTGAGCCTTTGCATATCTTTCATGGAGTCTTTCACTCTTCTTCCCCCGAGGTTTTTTTCGAATCATGAATATCTCTCCATCTTAGGGAAGATTTTTTATCCCTTGTCCACTCACACCTATGATGGTGAAGGCAAAGTGGCATGGCTTGAGCACTTATATAACTTTCCTTTCATGATTAATGAGGAAAATGAGTTTTTTGACGAACATGTTGGTTTGTTGCTTGCATACACACTTCACGAATCTCCATTTCGTTGGGTGCTCAACCTACCAGCTGAAACCATGCACTCATTTGAGCATTTCTGTGATCTCATTGAAGACACGTTCTATCATTTTGATCCAAATTATCTAGATTGAAAACTATTACAACAACGAAGGGCTCCACATGAATCCGTTATTGATTTTTGGAAGCACTTCCGTCACTTGCAGTTTCAAGCTCTGAAGAGCCAGATGAAATTTGATTATCTCTAGTACCAGTTCGAGTATTGCCTTAAGAAATATGCCCATCCCAAGAGGAAGATTGATATCAATACTCACTCAACATTCTTCATTGACAGAATTGTGCAATCTCATGTGGGAGCAGGCACTGTCTCAACTAACTTTCTGCCTCACTCTCATTCAGCAACTCCACTACTGTCCAATGATGTTGTGGATCATGCTCACACACATGTTCATCCTTCACACTCTTCCAACATCATTCCATGATTTTCACACAGATATGATTGTGAGTCCTTCGAGTTCTCATATGCATTATTTTCTTTGACCTCCGTCTTCGCACTCAAGTGTTCCTCTGGATGATGTTATCTTGTGTTCATCCATTCTGGGCTCTTCACTTGTTGTGAACAAGGAACAACCCACTTACAAAGTCGATGTTGCACAAACAACATGGACTGTTATTCATGAAGAGTATGAGTGGGAGCTTGAAGATCAACACTCGATGAAGGATGAATTCCTTTTGCTTTTTCCTAACCTCTCTGGTGAGCCTGCCATCCATGATTTTGCACATGTATCTTCATCCACGAATGCACCCATTGTTGATCACTTTCAGGACTCACCCAATGTAAGTCCATCATTCGATAACTGAGAGGATAAGTTACTCATTGAAAATCCACTTGATCCTTCATCTGTCTTCCGAAAACACAGAGGATGAGTTTCTTCTCTTTTCATCTACCCCTCAGTGTGATTCATCAAACCATGAGGATGTTGACCAACATCCTGAATTTTCTGATCTTGGTTGTCATGATCTCTTCACCTCATCATCCGATCATGATGTTGATTCACTCATTGTTAATCCATCTAAGCCACTGGTCTATGAAGATCCATCTATCAACAAAGTCGAAACCCCACATATTGTCGAGGCACTTTAGCCTGAGTTGATGGTTATGTTAGGCCCTCGCTGTCCTGAGGTTGGTTTCACTTCAGATCAGGAAATTGTTCAAACACTCAAGGATCCTCATCACTCATCTGTATGCAATCAAGATCAATCTAACACTCATATTTTACATCCTCCACTTGAACTACACGATCCCATTGCTCATGCGTTAGAGGAGTCTTACATTGCAAGAACTTGTGTGCAACACAAGTTATCTTTGCTTCTTTCATTTGCTTGCATGTCACAAGCAAGAGTGTCCTTATGCTTCACAGTTGCATGTAGTGTCACACAAAACCATGATAAGCCCGCAGACTGCCTGTCATGCACATGCACTCACTTATGTCCAGTGTGCACTTTGAATCACGAAGTGTTGTTGTCTTCATTGTTATATCTTTCTTGCTTGTTGGTTCACACAATTGGGTTGCTCGCAGACCAAGCCTTCACAAACATGGGTCTACCAATCTGTCGGTGGCTAAATTAGAAGTATCACTTCACATGATCAGGCCTGTCATGCGGAAAGAGTTATTTTTGTGGACAAACCTAACCTCCCTAGGAGTCTAAGACTCTCTAGTGACAAACAAGACAAACAAGAGAAATCCTTCTCTAAACATACATTATTCTATGAGAAACCAAGTGTCTTTCGATCTTACCTTAGGTCCAACGCTTGTTGTAGCAGCCTAGCTTCATTGATCCAGATGAGCTCCTCCTTCACTTTGAAACCTGCATACACTAACAAGCAAACGATTACATAACACCTGAATATTCCATAAAACAAAGCATATTCAACATATAGACCAAGGAGTATATGAAACAATTCATTAACAACAAATCATTGAGAAGAATGGACTTATTTGTATTAAGGAAACAAAAAAGAAACCATTACAACCTGAGCCTTGGTGTTGTGCAAGTTCCTCCCAGGGTCCAGCAAGAGTTTTCCTCTACTTTGACAAGCTCACCCACTTCCAATATGGCAACAAGAAAGGATGGTAATCTCTCCTTACAAGTTTACAATGGAAGTCCTAATTCCAGCAGCATCTACCCTTTGGAATGTTCAGCTTTCAACCTCCCCTCCTCTGGCCCAATGCCTGTATTTATAGTGTTCTAGAGGAAGTTATTCAGTTCCAACATCAATGGGATACTCCCTCTTTTGGATGGGGTAGCTCCTCTCTTGATGGGATAAGTTCCTCTATCATAGGGATGCATGAACCATCTGGAGGCGCTCAATACACGTCAACCACTCTTCTAGAAGGCTCTAGAAGTGACCACAAGTAACTTTTTTAAGATGAAACTCGCGCCTTTTTACCTTTACAGGGGTACGCACCCATCCTTTGGCTTACAGAGCGTACAAGTACGCAGGTACAATGAGTTTGGAATGCGTACACACAGGCAAGGTAGAGAGAACCTGCGTACCCAGAGATAAACATGTTTTTTAGTGACTTTCTCTCTTTTTTGAAGTTTGACATGAAGAGCAGAGAGATTAGGATTGACAAGGAGGATAATATGACTATTGATGGAGCCATATTAACTGCAGATAGTCATGGTGACAAATTTCAGTGTAACAAGGCCCAAATACCTTTAGTGTAGGTGTAGGAGCAGTGTTTGCTTTCAGTTGTTTTCTTGCATGCTTGTTTTCTTACATGCTTTGTTTTCTTGTTTGTTTGCTTTCTTGTTTGTTTACTTTCTTTGCTTTCATTTTTTCTTCTGCTCTTGCTTTGATTTCTTGATTGTTGGTTCATTTTCTTATTTCATTCATAGGTTAATTTTGCATGAAACCGTGTATGACTCTTGAAGCAAGCAGGGTAAAGTATAAGAGGGCTTGTACTTCTATCACTACTTGGTTATCTATCATCTTGCCTTTGTATGATGAGCTTGTTACTTTTAATCCATGATACATCAAAGGAAAATAGGCACTGTTCGAAGTGAACCTGGGTGTAAACACAACGCTTGCGCTAACTAGTGTCACCTTCTCTAGTCGATTGTTTTTTGGTTAACCCTTGTTAGCACAGTCAAGTAGAGTAAAGTGAGGGGGGAAACCTTAACAGGCACATTAAAGTTATAATAAACTACTTCTCTGCTGGAAAATACTCATCTGCTCTCAATAAGTCAAGATCCCTCTTCCACCTCTGAAATGAATAAGTGCTATGCACAGTGGAAATGAAAAAAATGAAAAAATGAAAAATGAATAAGGTGAAAGAAGAGAAAGGCTTCCTACACAGGAAGGTGATGTGCGTAACTCCGCCAGGGTACTGACCAGGCTCGTTGGGAGCAGATCCATGCTTTTGTTCCATTGTGACTCCACTGGGGTACGGTCTAGACCTGCTGGCATTGGAGATACACCAGAGATGAAACTAAGACTCTTACGAGTATATTGCTTGTTAAGTGACCAAGCGCTTCACATATGTTACATCTTATGATCAAGCTAGTATGAAACTAATTTGAGATGAGAGTTGAACAATAATTCTAGAGGTGTTAGACTTTCTTTTCACGAACAAGGCCCATTCAAAGAGCTGGAGTTCTATAAGTGTGTCACCAAGTGTTGTAGTAGCTACAATCACCCTCCTAAATTTTTCCTTAACTTGTTTTGGAGCCTCCCTACCAATCTTATACAAAACTTTGTCTTGCTTCTTCAAGTACTCAAGCTTCAAGTGTTTTCCTTGCATAAAGGTAGCTTGTCGATCACAGATGATCCATTCCACCATAGGCTGCTCACCTGAACTTGGTCCAGCTAGAGGTTGAGTAGCTTCCCCTTGAAAATTGTGCATTTCTGGAGGGAAACCAAACTTCCCTTCAAGAACTAAGCAATCCTCTCTGACAGCCTTCTAGGCTCTTGGATTACACAATCCTGCCAGCCAACCCTCATAGTAGGATTTGCACAAAGTTTCCCAAAAGTAGGCTATTCAGCCTAGGATTTGTGCAAATCTGGGCAGCAGTCAGCTGGTCTACCCAGAAATTACACAAATCTCTTGGGAAGCTAGCCTAGCTCCCAGCCCGAAATGCACATTTTTCTCCAACAGTCAAGTAGTCTCTTGCATGTGTAGCTGAGTTGACCAGTTCCCTCCAGGACTGAGCAAAACAGACTTGTATGCATGACCTACTCCTCCCAAGTCATCATGCAAAGGCATCCCTTGTTTTAGGGATCTGAGTTTAGCAGTTGGAGGTTGGATGCAAGGAGCAGTTCTGAAGCCTCCCACTAAGTGTCGCTTCCCCTAGATTCGTGGCATGTGCATCATAGCTTCGATGTTATCAAAATTCATCAATCAGATGCTACAGATCTCATTCCTCACATCAACCTTGTAGCTCTAGTATCCCACATCACATCTTGGAGTAGTCGGCAGATTTAGCTCAGCTGTTTTGGTGTAAGCCTGCTTCCCATGCCTTGTGTTGCATTTCTGTCGGTTTTTGTGTTTTCGCTTGTAGGATTATTGTTTGCTTGATTTCTTTGAATGCTTGTTGTCATTTACATATATACTAGATTGTCCTATGTTAGTTTCAGTTTTCTTTGCTATCTCACTATTATCGCATGCATGAAACTGTTTTGCGCGGACATTTGCCCAATTGGCGAACTACCTCACCCACATGCATGTTGATCTATACGTTGAATATTTCATTCATTTTTTGGATGCATTGTCAATCACTTATTCTATCACTTAGTGTCACCATGCAATTATTGTCTTAGTTTCTTTTAGTTTCTTGTCAGCGAGTCGAGCCAACCTTCACCCAGACTCTACCTTCACCAAGGCTGTACTGCACAATATGGGAAAGGAAGGCTCACCTTCCTCTCCAGATTTGCACATTCCTACCCAACACTAGTCTTTAGGACTATTTTGCACATTTCTGGAGGAAAGTAGCTGCTTGGCCCAAGAAATTGCGCAATATGTCCCTGGGCTAGCAATCCTTCCTAGCTAGAATTGTGCATTGCACAATTCCAGCAATTAGCAGCCAGACTAGACTATGCATTGCATAGTTCCAACAGTCATCCAGTCTCCCAGCAACCTAGACTGTGCCTTGAGTAGTCTTGGCAGTTGGTCTCCCTACCTCCTGGCCGAAATTGCAAAACCTTCATGATCATTTACCCAAGTATGTTGCAAGTGATTTCTCATGTTCATTTTGGTTTTCAACTGATAAATTGCTTGCTATGAGTATTTCCATGTCTCCAGGTATCGCAAGTGTTCATCTACCTCTCAACAGTACAGGTACAATGGTTCTAGAAGAGTAGAGATGGAGACACCATTCAAAGCACGCTTGGGGATGTAGTCGATCAAGTGTCTATGAGCTTGCCTACTCGCAAAGACATCAAGTTGTTCGTAGACAAGGACATCAAGTAGTAGCATCACAGAAAGTAGCATCATGAACATAAGCTGAAGGTAGCATACCGAATCTAGCGAATACACTAAACACAGCGAATGCATGAGGGGGGTTGTTGACAACACAGAGGTAGAAAAAAGTTGCAAGATCAAGAAGATCGATAGATAATGAAGGAAAATTTGGAAACTCAGGCTATGAGGTGACGGCACAACATGAATATCATGTCAAGGTAGAAGATGGAACAATGAAGGAGTTGCATGTGCTGAAGAAACAACTTAGGAAGAACATGAAGCTGCACAGACGGACGAATGAGTTACAACAAGAATAGGAACAACAATGGGCGCAACATGCACTCACAGATGAAACTACACCCGTACAAGCTAAGGATCCATCCCAGCAGCTGAAACAGAGTAGACATGGTGATTAGTGTTGTTGATCGCATTCAAGGGATTCAACAACATGCATGTCATTGAGTGCACACATGCAATCCAACCCATTCAACACACTCACCAAGGCAAAGACAAGAAGAAAGTCCAACTAGGGTTGAACATGTACTTCGGCAAGTTGATGCGCAAGACCCCCAACACACACTTGAATATTAGCACAGACATTATAGATCAGTGTGTTGTTGGTTCAACCATACATAGGAAGACCATGCACATGTTAGCAGACGAGTTGGAAGATGGGACCGAACAAATGCACCAGTTGCAATAGAGGTAGAGTTCACTTCAGCAAGATGTCACCATGAGGTGCATGCACACCATCATGAATGACCAGGCATGGCATCAGCTCACCACCTTCACCATCACAAGCATGTCAAAGATTTGGTCTCATCACAATAGACCGAGTGTCAGTGATGTCTTGCAAGGCTTGCTCAAGCCATGTTGTCTCACATGAGTACATGTGCATTGTAATGTTGATTCATGTCAAGTGTAATTCAAGTGTCAATGGTTGGATGTAATAGTCATAGAGTAGGTGAAGAGTCATGAAAGTAGTTGAATTTTCACAAAGGGGAATGTCAAGGGTCACCCCACCCTTTGCTATAAATAGTTCCTCATAACTCATTGTAAGGGATTTTGGTCAACCAAGCTTCTACTAAGACTATTTTGAAGAAGGCTTGGACAATATTGCAACATGCGTTGGCTTCGCCACTGCATGGAGCTATTACATCTCTTTGGAGGAGCAGGTGGATGTGGTTGTAAGGTTCCACTATTGGGGCTAGCAAGTTTACGTGGATGTATTGTATGATTGTGACTTACACTTCTTTATATAATAAGAGCTAGCACATTTTCATGCATATGTTGTTATTGTAGGTTGACTTCTCTGATTACTAAAATGATATGTGTTTTTTTAACTTAGGTACTTGTGTATGAACTGATTCACATGCAATTATATGAATCTTGTTGTTAATGTGTTGTATATGTTGTTAATGTTGTCACCACCTGTGTCGACTTCTCTACTGGACATCAAACAAAACTTTCATTTGAACCTTGCTATAACAACCATCACACTCATCTCAGACTCATCTATGAGTGTTGTACATGTTATCTTACTTTGTATGATGTGACTACCGCATCCGAGTGGACTGCTCTGCAAGAAGCTGTGCATGTCCTTTGTGTTGTCATGTGTTCCTAGCCAAGTTGGGGCTAATCACTTTGAACCTAGAACTCACATTCACCTCCTTCCCCCTTCGAAGTGTTGGAACCTCTCATACACCTTCCTTGACTTACTGCATCAATCATACACTTGCTTCTAATAGAGTTATTCTACATGCCTCTGTGAGACACCGCAATCAAGGTATTACCTTACGACCCACTACTAGGACTCCTACACCAAATGATGTGAGGTCTAATTTGGACTTCTTACCAGGGAGATCCCCTTGACATGTTGGTGGGTCTAGCACCGCCAAAATTGATGACACCCTGTGTCTTCTCAACCAGTTTTGAACCTTTGCATATCTTTCATGGAGTCTTGCACTCTTCTTCCCCCAAGGTGTTTCTCAAATCGTGAAGATGTCTCCATCTCGAGGAAGCTTTTCAATCTTTGTTACTGGGAATAGTGTCCACTCAGATGCTGCTATTCCCACTAAGATGGGTGGCTATCTTAGAAACGAACAAGTAAAGTCTACTTTTGTTTCCTTTTATGAAAATAGACAAGAGGAGAACCAAGAAGACCAACCTTAGTCTTGCGCTCGATTTCCTCTCCTTCTTGATAGAGTTTCGCCGCTTCTTCTTTGTCCGCCCAGCTTCAAAAAGAACCTGTGGAATCACAACAACATACTGCTATCGAAGAAACAAAGATCTATATTCATAAATAACACAGGACCAGATGTGTGTTAACCATATAAATGCATATATAAACAAGTACACAAGAATATGGAAGAAGACAAGAATAGCTTTATTAAGATGAAAAGTAGCAAGAGGATTACAACCATATGCTCTGACCCAACATCATCCTCTAGCTAGGAAGCCCTTCTTCACCTCAAGCAAAGCTTAGATCACCTAACACTATGAATGTACACCAGAAAACCAACAGCATTTCTCTATAAGATACAAAATTCCAGCCTCCCGATCTCTGTGATGAGGGATCCATATATAGATGATTACAGAGAGGTGAGTCATCTTCTGGGATCTTGATTAGTGTCCTCTCTCTGATAGTTCCTGCTTCCACTTGGAGAACGATGATCTCTTACTCATCCCTGGTCGAAAATAAAGAGGCAAGTGTCAGAGGGGAAGCTTATGGAAGATTCCATGATTTTCCACCTCACATTTTGTCTCTGCCATTTGTCCATTCCCGACCATCGCACCCTATAGAGGAGCAAATCAGTATGCATCACACCTTGTACACTGGGAAGGTGATATGCATTACACCCTCTGCATTGAGCTTTCAGTATGGTCCAGTTTTGAACATTTATGAGCAGTTTTTAGTGGAGAACTTCTAGGAGATGATGTAATCAGTTGACCTTGTTCCTTTAGGCAGTGAAGCAACACTTTTAGGGACTTAGGAGCCCTCAGTTTACGAACATTTATGATTGGAGTTGAAGTGCCCAAAAATTTCTATAACAGTTGCCCCCTAAAGCATGAGGTCGTTAATCTTTTTGATGTCGGGTGAAATGCTTTACTATGAGGATCTGAAGTTTTTCCGACCTGGGAGGCGACCTGTAATAAGATGCAATACAATACATTATTTTGACAACATTTTTTCATGATCTAGCTGAGGCGGGCATTCCCATGCTCAGCTTTATACATTCATTTTCATGTACATAGGACAGATAATCATCTGTGTGACAAACTGATGATATGGACACATCATCCTTTGATTTGGATGATCATCTATTCGACAATGATGTACACTTGATGTTTTTATATTCCTGAATATATCGCAGCCCGGATGGATGAAACTAGATCCGGGGTCTTCAAAACTCCTTCAATCTTCACTCGGAGTACAAGTCGATCCATGTGAAAGATGTTTTGGAGTCGAACATGGAAAGACATCACCTGATTACCAGCCAATGATGTAAGCTGTTAACAAGCGCAAGAGGAATCCCCAATAATGACAATGACCCTCAAGGTACTATAGTACAATTTGTGTGGTGTGAAAAAGGGACTTGGCGTCGAACACCACGTAAAATCTCTCGGTCGAAGGCCATTGATGTAAACCTGTCGCTGAAAGTGAGAAACTTGCCATTGAGGCATGCAAGCTTCAAAGTATTGAAAGGGGTTGTTCCTAGGTCGACTTCTCGGATAATGAGTTGATGTCGACAAGAAGTGACCCGTCGTAGGAGGGCCTTAATGAATCCCACATCTACGACACGGAACGGAGCAAATGATTTTGGAGGTGAAAACAATATGATGATACAGGGTTCAGGGTGGCGGTCATGAAAGAATGGAGCGTGAATGTATTGCAGCGGATGAGACACAGGTGAATTCTCTGAGCGACTTATCTTGAACATACCGGTGACATTGACAATGGATTGGTAGCGTTAACCCCAAAGATGGATGGTGTGACGGACCAATGGTGATATGACCAGTGAACGGAATAACCCAACCGGACTCGGATGTGGAGTGAAAGTGTCATGTTCAAGAGCAACTTGCTACCAATAGAGTTTCTTCAAGTTTTCTTCCCAATTTTTCCCCAGTCACTGCTGACCAGTACCTCTTTATTTTTATCAAGCTTTAGGAGGATAACATATGCTTGTTCTATAATCCGCCCTTCGGGTGAACCCGTCGCTATGTTTTAACAAGCCTAGCGACAGTGAAACTCGTTCTCGTCCATTTGGACAAGTTTGTCGCTATTGATTTTAACGAGTTTAACGGCAATTATAACTCGGTCCTTTTAAAATTTTAGAGAGTCTGAAAAGGGACGGAAAGGAAACTCCAATGATTCTTTTTCGTCATATAATCCCTTAAGTCCGAAAAAGAGTAAAATAATACGAAAGGGATGAATTTTCGATACTTTTAACGAGCCGAACAAGACAAGCGCTCGATCTTTTTGTGTAATAATCCCTCAGGTCCAAAAGGATTAAAATCTAGAGGAGGGTAGCACTTCCGATGACTTTAACGAGCTGGAGAGGCCAATCGCTTGGCAATATTTTCATATTTTATGAGTCAGGTGAAAAGAGCATAAAGGAGACTCATTTTTTGAGGAACGAGTGATAATTTCGGGTAGCAGTTGATTCCAGGTAAGGTTTGGAATTTTCCAATCACGGTAGTGTCACAAGGATGGCTAGCAAGATCACTCGTCACAATTGTTCCTCAAAAGGGTAAACAATCAAATGGAGGCGTATGATCAGCTAAAACAGAGTGGAGGTGATGATGAGAACACGACCAAGGCTCAAGAGCTGATGATAATGCATTCATAATGGTTATTTACAGGAAATTGGTTCATTTTTCAATGAGCTTAAACTATGGAGGAAACATTTGCTCATTGCTTAGGTTTAATTTTTAACGAGCTTGAACTCCACATAAAAACTACTCGTGATAATGGTCATTGATTATTTTATTCATCGTTAGCTCTTTGTTCTTTCAAAGGTTGTACTACCTGTTCAATTTCTTCATCAAACCGATTAGAAATGAAAACATATGCTTGATAAATGAGTTAAAAACACTAATACCTTACTCGAATTACATGAATAGTAATTTAGAAGTGACTTTTACCTCTCATTTTACCATTTCATTTGAACTTGGTTTGTTGAAGCTCTGGAGGTGTTTTCCCCCCCTGATTTTCATTATCTGATTCCAGGAGATTCTGCAGACGATTCCCAGCACTGTCTGGACCAGGTAGGAGCTAAACCTGTGCTCTTCAGTTGCATTCTTTCCTTTTTGAATTCTGAGCATGTTTCCCTGCTTTGCTGAGCCTCTGGGGTTTTAAACAATTCGCCTTGGCCCCATCGCACCCTTCCTATATCGAAAGGTGCGATGCATACTGGTCTTGTCACTAGCCAGTCAGTATGCATCGCTCCCAGTACACTGTTGGGGTGCGATGGGCACAAGGAGGGAAACTTTTGCACTGTTTTCTCATAGAATTTTTGCTTGTTTCTGCCAAATCAGGACCCTGACTCTTCTCTCTTTTATTTTTCAGAGATTCATTGGAGAAAAATGGTTGTTACATGGCAAGAACGCGAGCATGAAGAAGAGGACACGATTTCTTTACATGATTCGGGTACGGTAACTGCACTACGGAACTGTGGCCTGCTGAAGTTTTTCCTATCTCTAGCATGAGGCAACAAATCAACTTGTTGCAATATTTCCTCGACGCCTGGGATCCTACCAACCAGGTGTTCCAGATTAGGGGAAAATCTATCCCCTTGACTGTCGTGGACATCTATTTTTTGACCGGTTTATCGAGGCATGGCGCCCCTCTCTCATTATCAGGTTCTGCCCGCGGGGGCGAATCCGTGAGAGTACATTTGCCGGCACTGTAGAGAGGGATCTCAGTCGAGTACGGACGGAAAGATCAACATCCGAGATTTCACTAACCGGCCCTTGAGGACCATTCTGTTCACTTTTGCTAGACTAGCTGGTAGTGCGACTCTTCATATAGCTAACTGGTAGTGCGACTCTTCATATAGCTAACAGGTCTGATATGCAGTATGCCTTGGAATGCCTTGAACCGAAGGTGTTCAACTGGTGTGACGCAGTACTCTCTGTGATGAAAGAACAACTGACCAAGGTGAAAAGCGGAAGATCCAATAATTTTCGCTATGTTTCTATTTTGACCGCTTTCACTTTGGAGAAGATCCCACTGATGCAGCCACAATACATCTCACTTGGTTTACCTCCACCGACTGAGCCACGAATGCAAAGATGGGTTGACCTCATGTCCCGACATGCTGGCCAGCCCCAAATTTCCTTCTCTGATATCTTCTTCGAGTGGTTCGACCGTCAGGAGATGGTTTATGCCAAGTTTCCATATGCTGGCATGGATTTCTGGGGTGACCCAGATTTGGTGCTGCCGGCTGGTGAGCAGTGGGGTGCTATGGGTAAATTCTCTGACCATATCTCTGTTTATTGTTTTTATAATGTTCTTATGCTTTCTTTGATCAAGACTAATCAAAACTCATGTTCTCATATAGATATTGGACCAGTTCGACCAGAAGTACGCCGGAGAGAACCAACTGCCGCTCCAACAGGAGAGGCTGTGGGGAGGGCCATCCTCCGTGACCTTGACGTGGCCGAGACTCTTTCAGCATTACAGGATCAGGTTGAGGGTCTCACCCTTGGTATTCCAGATGTGAGGACCAACGAGCTGCCTCTGCGGTTGCAGCGACATACTGCTGGCGTGCTGAGTCGATGGACTAGGCTTTTACGCGTGATTGCACAGGGGGTGACCTGTTATCACCAACATCATTAGACTAGGGTGCCCCTAGCATTTTGAGTTTTGGGTCATTTGACCGATTTTGTCTTGGTTACAGAACATTATGTGTAAACCATAAACAGT
>APFE031434433.1:0-32634 GCA_000404065.3 Pinus taeda
GCAGTGCGAAGGCGCCACAGAAGGCGCAGTGCGGAGACGCCACAGAAGGCGCAGTGCGGAGACGCCATAGAGGCGCCATAGAAGGTGTAGTGCGAAGGCGCCACAGAAGGCGCAGTGCAGAGACGCCACAGAGGCGCGACAGAAGGCGCAGTACAAAGACGCCACAGAAGGCGCAGTACGGAGGCGCCACAGAAGGTGCAGTGCGAAGGCGCCACAGAAGGCGCAGTGCGGAGACGCCACAGAGGCGCCACAGAAGGCGCAGTGCGGAGACACCACATGCTAGAGAAAAGGAAATTGCGTATCTGTCTTAAGATCTTTTGTTGACTGATTTTTTGTTGATAAGGTGTTCTGGGTTTAGTTTACTGTTATTGTGGATCTGGTTATCTGGGTGACTTGCTGGTACTTGATGATCATTTGATGTTTATGGATCCAGTTTGAAAATTTATGAAAAGTGGTCCTTGAAAGAAAAGAAGTAGGGGGTTGTAGCTCCCTTCCAGGAGAGACTGGAAAACGAGAGAGAGTTGTAGCTCTCTGCAGGTTGCAGCCTGCGTACTGGTAAAGGACTGCACCAGTACAAGACCATTGTAAAAGGAGTTTCTAATTTGAAAGAAGATAGAGACATATTGCAGCAGGTGGTTTTCACCCACATTGGGTTTCCACCTTATATCTGGTGTTCTTTGATGTGACTGTCTGTTTTCTTGCTCATTATTTTATGGTACTGATATGCAAAAATAATTCAAAGTGTAAATAAGGAAGATTTGTTAAAAGTACTAGATAATACTGATTCACCCCCCCTCTCAGTATTATTTTCAACAAAATCTGAAACTTACACTAATGAAGTCAAACATTAAATAACAAATCAGATGCATTGAAGGAAACATTAATACTTTCTTACGAAAGGCCATTCATTAATATTTCAAACATATGAACCTAATAACTTAATCTAATGAAATTCACAAGCATAAAATAAAAGCTTACCAAAACAAAAGTGTATTTGCTAGGCATTGGGGATCCTTCCAAGGATGCACAAGCACACCAAAAGAGAAATCAAATGTAGAGGATCAAAGAAGCTCCATTTTATTCATCATAATTTTCAAAGTACAATGGCTATAAGATCATATGATCCAAAACAAAGTTGTTATAAATTCTACTAGGTTCTAAGATTCTAAAAATGAAGATTACAAAAACAAATAAGATTATAAATGAAGGAGATAACACTCCTATTTATACAAAATCTATGATAACAAACTCATAAATGTGGACCCACTATTCCCTCCTTTGATCCACATATTTCTCAACCAATGGTGACACATAAGCCGATTCTCCATGATCTCCTCCATGAGGTTCATGATTTCCTCAAATTCGAATTTGAACATAGAGTGCC
The DNA here is from genome assembly GCA_000404065.3 of Pinus taeda. Classification (NCBI taxonomy): domain Eukaryota; kingdom Viridiplantae; phylum Streptophyta; class Pinopsida; order Pinales; family Pinaceae; genus Pinus; species Pinus taeda. The sequence continues at coordinate 1,385 of APFE031434433.1, forward strand.
ACATACAGATTCCTTGGAAGCTTCTTTTATACCTACACATCTCAAATTTCTCATTCTCGTTGTTAGGTATAAGTATATGGATATTATTTTCTAAAGTTTAACTAGAAATTCACTTAAAAATACTAAGAACTAATAATGTTTTCAAAAACACAATGGTAACCCATTTAATGATGAAAGTGAAGCTGATGTGGTGACATGGTGGTGGAATAGAGGTGAGAAAATTTGTGAATGGAGTGAAAGTGGATGTATGTTAAGGATAATTCTTAGGCCCAACATATCCTCCCCCCAAAACTGATGGTTTTGGAAGTTTTATGAAATGAGAAAATGAAGTTTTTCCAAAAATTATCATTATAGCTTTCAAGGAATTAAATGGTTAAAAGTTAGAAAATATCATACCTCAACTTACCCTTTCAAAAATGGCTGAGAGTTGTGCATGTGTGGCTGCAAAATTCTGATCATAGTATTCTTCACTTAGCTGTGAAAATGGTGGATGAAGTCGAAAAAGTGAATCTTTTATTGTTGTTGCATCTACTGCTAAATCTCCTATTGGTTCTTCTATTGAACGTTCGGAATCTGCTGTTGAATGCAGCTAAGAATTTATAAGGCTTGGAAGGTATACAAAATTTAGAATTTAAACTTTGCCGCAACCTTATTTATGGACTTGTCCTCAAGTCATTTTCATCAAAAACTAAAAAGTAATGAAATTAAATCTTCTTCTTCTGTTACAAAATGATGGATCTTCAAGCCTTCAACCCTCGTTGGCACAATTCTTGTCATGTGATTAAATGTTTTAGTGTCGAACATGAAAAGAAATTGTTAACTTAGTGGTCATTAATGGATGTCATTAGTCAACACGAGAGCTCCTATCTTTGGTGTGGATTAAAGTCAAGATGCCCCTAACACATCATTCTAAGTATGAATGATTTTGTTGTTGTCGAATACTTAGAAGATCTAATGAACAAGGGGCATTGATGTATTCCCTTTGTTTATCAGCATGATAGCTTGCCCTTAAGGCATGCAAGCTTCAAGATGTTTCTAGAAAAATATTTAGACTCAAGGACTATGGAGTCAATTGTGTATGGAAGCAAGGTTTTATTTGCAAGTGTAGGAAAAAGGAAACTGACAATGAATATTTAAAGTGGAACAAAAAGCTTGTAAATGAGCTTCGTTGCTTTTATTGGTGGGTTAGGATTGAAGAAAATGTAATGAACTGTATGTGGATAATGAGAAATGGATAATGACTCTTGCTGGGAAAAAGTGATTTATGGCATGCAAAATGTCAAAAATAGCAAATTTGCTCTTTAATTTTGGATTTTCTGCTAAATAGTTGAGTTTCACCAACGTTGACCAGCTACCTGTAGACGTTGAATTCAAGTGTAGATAGGTATTTGATCATCCTTGTAAATTTAGGAACAACCCCCAAGTATTCAAATTTGCTAATTTGTCACGCATCATATCAAACCATTAAACCTTTACAGGAAGTTACAAGAACTTGTAATTTTTTGGAAATATCGTTCTTATGATCATGGTTTTGTTCTTTAGAATTATCATGAAAATAGTCTTTTGAAGACCAATTGTCGTCACAATTTAATCTCCTTAATGATCAGTCGATCATCCGAAACCTGCTAAAAAAGAACTTGGCATAAAGAACATAAGTTTGTTCAAGAAGAGATGGCCATTCCCTTCCTGATTCTTACGCAAAAATTGTATGCCAAAATGAAGCAGATTAAGGAATATCAAAAGCATAATTTTAGTCCAGTTCATGATGTTAATAACAATCTCTTTTTAATAAAACTATGAAATGTAAATCAACTCCATGTTTATGTTTCATGACTCATGTGCATGTATAAGCTTGGCATTATAGATTTTTTTGTGTCATGAATATTAGTACACTACATATAGCAACCAAGTAATTAAATCCTAGTATAAATGTGGAATAATATTTTATCCTTGAGGCCAATAGAAGTTGGACAGGAATAAGGAAAAATAGCAAATGTTTCAACCCATATGCTTGATTTCAATTTAGATATAAACTCGTTGTTGTGGTCTTTGCTTTCTTCAAACCTTGCATAGGTGGTGCAATTATATGATTATGAAATCCGTCACTTAGAGTAAAACTGACATACTAGTGATATACTAGTGTCTTTGGTTCCAGTTTTCCCACAATGAGTGTTGTCAAATATGAACCGCCATGTTGAAACAAGAGATAATTGAATGAGGAGTTGACAACACTGAGCATATAGACGATGTGTTTTTCTTCCTGCAATGTTTCAACAACTCACAGTACTTGTTTCTTTATTTTTCATCTCATTTTTATTGCTATTTGTTTTTTAATATATAATATATTTTGTGAATGCTTCGAAATATTACGGATAAAAGCAAGTTCAAATAATCATTTTACTTCGTTTCTTTTCTATGTAATTCCAAAAATTCCCAAAATATTCAATAAAAACCAGCCAAGAAGACAATGACACCTCTTCATCGATCTATGTCATCAAATTTGACAAATCCATGGACAACGTAGTGGATTATGCCAAGCACTCTACTGTCTATGCAAAGCCTATTAGTGGTTCATTAATGGAAAAGGGAGAGGCGACGACATCAATAAACATTGATCGAAATTTCAAGATGGAAATTTTTTTTTATCATAGCAGTTTCCCAGAAACGCGTAGCAATTTTGAAACATCGTTTTAAAACTATATTTATGGCCAAATAGAAACGAATTTATAAAAAATAAAATGTGGGTTTTTCTCTGAAGAGGGTGAGTTATAAAACCCAAAAAACAATTGCTCCAATTTGTAACTAATTGGGAGATATGTGGGGTTCTTTGGGGCCTTCTTTGGAAAACTGCACGAGAAAAAAAAATGGCTTTTAATGGAAAGACAATTGCAGCCATTCATTTTTCTCCTGCAAAAAATCTTCCAAGAATCCATCTCCCAGATCTATCGATCCAGATGTGCCCCCTCTCTAACGCGAGAAGCTCATATTATACAGATAGGTATTGGTGCGACACATGGCCTTTGAGGCTTCAAGAAGATAAATCCAGACGCGTTAACCTGTCCCGTTGGTTCGATTCAAATTGCTCAAATCTTGCCGCAAAATTTGCATGCTCAATTCTCTCAAATTGAGTGTTGTAGGTTAGATTGGTTAATGTAAGAGTGATTGTGCATGTTGGGATGGCATGATGGAGAGAGTGTGTTGACTGACTTCTTGGATTTGAAATCCAGTCTATCAATTGCAGATTTTGCTATGGAACATTGTCATTGAAGTTCAAGAAAGGGTCTAATGAGTATAAAATTTTGAATCATGTGCATAGTTCATACAATTATATTGGAGTAAAGGATTTGATTGTCCAGACAGATTTTGTATGAGTATTGTATTGCAAAGTCACCATCTAATAAATTACCTGGGAGCATATGCATTATAGCAGGTTGTTGACATGTTGATAGACTTGTTTAAAGGTCTTGTTCATCATTTTTTTTTTTTTGTTTCCATCGATTGGCATAACAATTATATTCTATATCACTTAAAGCATGTTTTTGTTAACAAGAAATGTGCATTCTAGATTAAAAAAAAAAAAAAAATGGGAAATATTCACTGATTTGATTGCATAGTTGTGGACAGTTCTTTGGTACGAAATTCTAATGTGTTCCCTGACTTTGCAGTTTTTAATTGAAGGATTGCACTTGAAAGTTAACATATTTACAACTTCTGAAATTGTAAATCAAAGGCTAAGTTGCTATCAAGATATGTGTCAAATGTTTTACGTTGTCCTTTTCTTTATTTCTTATGCAGTACTTTTAATGAGCAGATGACTAAATTTTATTTTTTTTGTTTATCTAAATTTGATTCTACAACATCGCTGGCTGCCAATTTTGATTCTATAATAGTGGAAGAGATCTCAGACCTATCACAATTATTGAGTTCATACTCAAATAGATAAAACTTGAAGAATATCCTTGGATTAATTGAGAATTTTAACGCAATTATCAAAACTATAGATTTAATTTTTAATTTTGAAATTGAAAATAAAGAATTTCTTTAAAAAAATGATTTTGATTTCTTATATTGTTGTAGTTCTTATAATTTGTGTAAATTCCAAGCAAGAGATTTTTATTGATTTGTGCAAAATGCTAACCTAATGATTTGTTTATTTTATTATTTTTGCAGGTTAGTGTGGATGAAGTGTAAATTTATTCATGAGAAATGATGATGTTGTTTTCTTTCAAAGAAAACAAGACTAAAAACTCTAGCGAGATCTCGTTTTATTTTTCTAATCTATTCTACCTTAACTTGGTTGAAAGTTTTTTTTTATTTCCTAGGTAAAAGAATGCTTCCAGTGAAGCCACCTACGGACTAAGAATTTGGAAATTCTCACATCAAGATTTAAAATTTATACCTTATGATTTGAAAACATGTGAGTAACTTGTCTTATTATTGGAGTTGGCACAAGGTTATTTTGAAACCAGTCTTCAGTATTGTCCTTGCTCTCCAAGAGGTGCTTGTTTAACATCTTCAAATTTCTCATCCGTAGATGAATTAGTAAGAAATGGGGGGTTTGATAAAAAAAATGAACTTAAAATCAAACTAAGTATGAAAAATCAAAAATCTCAACTTGAACACCTTTATGAAGATCTTGTTGTCACGAGGTTTCACAAGTTACTCCATAAAAAGAAATTGCAATAAAAATAACTTCCTAAGTCTATCTCTAAATGATCCTCCCCGGCAACAACGCAAAAATGTTGGGTCTAAAATGTGGATGAAAATTAGAATTTCATTTACTGTCAAAGTAGGTAAGTAAAACTTCGAGGATTATCCAATATATATGGACTTAGAAACAAACTAAACTAAGCTAGGTGAAGAAATATTAAAGCTCCCTTACAGGAGACTGTTCATTAATATTTCTAATCAACTATTTAAACTAATAAAATTGAAGCTCTTAAACATAATTTAGATTGATTACATGAAATATTAAAGCTCTCTTACAAGAGACTATTCATTTAAATCTCAAGTATATAAATCAGAAACTTAAACTAATGAAGTCAAACATTAAATAATGAATTAGATTCATTGAAGGAAACATTAATACTATCTTATGAAAGGTAATTCATTAATATTTCAAAAATATGAACCTAGTAATTTAATCTAATGAAATTCACAAACATAAAATAAAATCTTACCAAAACAAAAGTGTACTTGCTAGCCAATGGGGATCCTTCCAAGAATTCACAAGCACACCAAAAGAGAAGTCAAATGTAGAGGATCAAAGAAGCTCCATTTTATTCATCATAATTTTCAAAGTAAAATGGCTATAAGCTCATATTATCCAAACCAAAACTATTCTAAATTCTATTAGGTTCTAAGATTCTAAAAGTGAAGATTACAAATTAAGGAGGTAGCACTCCTACTTATACAAAAGCTATGATAACAAACTCATAAATGTAGACCCACTATTCCCTCCTTTGATCAACATATTTCTCAACCAATGGTGACACATAACCCTATCCTCCATGATCTCCCGAAATTCTAATTTTAACATAAAGTGCCACATACAGATGCCTTGGAAGCTTCCTTTCTACCTACACATGTCAAAGTTCTCATTCCAATTGTTAGGTATAAATATATGGATATTATTTTCTAAAGTTTAATGAGAAATTCACTTAAAAATACTAAGAATTAATAACATTTTGGAAAACAAAATGGAATAGAGGTGAGAACATGTGTGAATGGAGTGAAAGTGGATGTATTTTAACGATAATTCTTATGCCCAACATGTGCTGCAATCCTTTACCGGTTGTGCCTCACCCACCTAGTGAGATAATCTTTCATAGTAATAATGTATATGTTATAGACATATTTGGGCACTTCAACGCCAATCATATATGTTGATAAACCAAGGGCTTTTCGACCCCTAAAAGTGTTGTTTCATACCCTAAAGGATCATGGTCAATTGATTACATCATTTCCCAGAAGTTCCACCTGAAAAACCACTCAGAACTGGCCAAAACTGGACCATACTGACTGCTCCATAGTCAGGGTACGATGCATGCTGACTCCTGCACTAGCCAGGTGTGAAGCATACTGAAGAAGCCTTCTGTGGGGTGCGATGAGCAAGAATGGACAAATGTCTGAGATAGTTTTCTAAGTGGATGCTCATGGAATCTTCTAGAAACTTCCTCTATGACACTTGCCTCTCTGAATTCACCCAGGGATGAATAAGAGATCCAAGAAATCTCCAAGTGGAACTAAGAACTACAAGTGGAATGACACTAATCAAAAACCCAGAGATGACTCACACCTTTGCAAACATCTATAAATGGATCCCTCATCTAAGAGATCTAGAGGCTGGAATTTTGTAATTTGCAAAGAAGTGTTGTTAGTTTGTCTTTGAGAAGAAGCATTGTATTGTTGGGTGATCTTGATTTTCATGATGTGAAGAGGGCTTTGATGCTAGGAGGATGATGCTAGATCAGACAACTAGGTTGTAATCCTCTCTTCTACTATTAATAAGTTCTTTGAGTTTTCCTCCATACAATTGTGTATTTGTGAATCTTGTTGTTTTTGAATGCAATTGTATGGTCAATGTATTTCTCATTCCACATTGTTTATGATATTATAGATCGAGATGCTTTGATGGTGTTTTGTTACTTTTCTCTACACGTATTCTCTAAAGCGGAACAAGTAGGAGAGGAGTCGCAAGTTCCATCAAGGGAGAGAGAAATAAAGCAAGGAGTCAAGCGAAAGATCCAAGTTGGTCCCTTTGCTTCTATTTTATCTATCATACACAAAGAAAATCTCAAAGTGCTTTGATTTTTTGTTTCTAAGATAGCTAACCATCTTAGTGGGACTAGCAGATCAAAAAGACACTAGTTTTCCCAGAAACAAAATGGAAACTCCACTGCGGAGCAAATAGTTTTTTTGTTTCATATTGTTGTTTTCTTCATAAACTACAGACGGAGCTTGAAGTTAGCCAGATAGCCTTCGAACTGCTCTTGCCATGCAATTGCAAAGTAGATGAATGCTTATTCAGTCAATCTCCAGGTTATTTTATGAACTAAACATCTAACTTACAAGCATCCTAAATGCCCTTGTGGTGGCTCAATAACCTCCTAAGATCATAACTTTGTACTTTGTTTTTACTGTCCATCATAGCTCAGCTTAAATCACTGAAATTGGCTGCAAATTTTGAGCAAAATCCCAACTCAGTTTCACTCCCTAGCCCATCACACTATCTGTAACTGGAAACCAGTATCCGTCGCACCTACCATGTGTAGCAGGAGAGATGCATTCATGTTTCTAAGAAGCACAAGTGCTATGACTGAGTAATGTTATTTCTCTCTTTGAAATTTGGGTTTTTCCTCCTTGTTTTCAGCTCTATTTAGTTGTTTTGTTGCTTATGATCAGTATCTCATTGTTGAAGCCTCTTTCCCTTACATTGTTCAGCCTCCATTTATTAGGATTAGTAAATGTTTTTATGTATTTGTCCATCATTTATGATCCTTAGTAAAAAATTAGCTTAAATCGAACTGTTGTTTTGATGCAAAAAATGTCGTAACTTCCATTTTAAGTCAAAAAGAAGAGTGTCGTAAAGTCTTCCTCCTCTAGATAGTCGATTATACTTTGGTCATTGTATTTGATTTTAATTGTCAATATTTGAAGTGTCGAAAGCAATTTTCTATTCGAAATCGAAAAGTGTCGTTTTAGTCTTCCTTTCATTTTGAAAAGAAATTGTCGAAATGTCACTTTGAATAAAATAGTTTAGATATGTACTTAGTTTTCCTTTTTTGCATTCTTCACATTAAAGGGAACGAAAAACAAATACATGCATTTTCCTTTGCATTTAGACTGTATGCGGAAAATGATTTAGGAAAACTGAATTTAGTGTGTGCTCTTTACTCTTTGTTGAAAGAATCATAATCTTCTTTCCTTAGTAGCTAGGATTTTCATTGCCAAAAATAAACAATTGTTTGTCATTTTAGATTGCATATTTAGGAATTTTACATCTACATCACACAGTGAACCTTGAAAGGCAAACTTCTAAGCAAGATCAACTCTAAAATAAATCTCAATGAACATAACAACGCTTTGCAACCTAACACAACACATCTAGAAGTCTAAGCTAGAGATGTGTTTGGGTGTCGTAAAACCTAGTAACTATCATTTTCATTGAAGGTTGGGTGATTCCTCCTCTTTGATATGACAAGTGCTAGTACAGACTTGTACTGTTGAGTATATATTGGGAGACCACAATAGCCTGATATCCTTTATCCATAGGAAGCCATGTCTGCCACCCTATTGATTGCAATGCTCTGAACACAGCATTCAGGAAGATTGACTGACATACATAAGTCCTTGGTAATTTCTCTTTAATTTACCACCAAGGTGTATATTGCAGTTTTGCGATTGGTTTGGTAATCCCTCTATCTAGATTTCCAGAGTAATCACTTTCGTTCCTTTTCGACTCCTTAAAAGAAAAGGTCCATCTAAGCACTTGTCACTTCAAACTCATTAAAAATCGAAGGCGACTAGAGTCATCTTTAGCTTTTTCTTGACTCTTAAAAATTGAAAAAGCAAAGTTGTTTCAAGGCGTCATTAAAATTTATTTAACTCGGAATAACATTTTCCCCCTTTTAATTTTGAGTTGATCAAGTAATCCGCAATCATGGAAGAAAGTCAATCAAAACCCCATCGTTTGTAGAGGCTAGTGAGTCAACCATCTTTGACTCTGGAAACGAAACCATTCCAGGAAAAACGGTCTCATTTAACTGAGTCCACCTCTCCTAGTCTATTTGAAACTTGTGTTTCAACATTATCAGAGACTACAGTTACTCCGATCATTTCTGGTACATCTACCTTTACAGAAGAAGCCCTGCGGTTACAAGAGGACATTAGAACTAATCCTAGTGTAACGGTGGACACTTCTATACCTGAAACAGCTCCATCTAGAGCTTATCTAGAAAGTGAAGTTCACTTACCTGAACATCTAGGAGCAGGGTTCCAGAATTCGGAAGGTGTCACCCCTCCAGTGTTTGTTACCACAGAAGGTATACGTTCTTCAGCTCCAGAAATATTTTATGGCCCGACGGTCTACCTCTTCCATCTGGACTGATTGTTATAGAAGAGATAGTAGAGGATCTTCCATCTGGTACCCCATTGCATTTTGGAACTGGGATCCACTTATATCCTTCTACTACTAAAGTTAGTTCTTTTAATAATCCTTCATCCCAAGTTCCTATCAAATCATTAGAAAATCTTTTGGATAAATTAAATATGTCTGAGCAACCATCAATATCTAGGACTATTTCATCTGATACAACCACAATAGAACTCCCTGCTACCACTCTGACGATGTTTGCTAGTATACCATCTGTCCCAACTAGTTATCAATCACTATATGGAGTCCACCCAGGGACTGTTTCGACGACATGGTCTATTCCTATTTGTTCATCCAGGATCCTATCTGGCATTTCTTATGTTGAAACTTACCAAATGATCCTGCATACTAGTTTCAATTTGGGCAGCCCAGTCTTCAAATACCAATCTATCCTTTGAGCACGGGATTGCCACCATATGGGGGGTAGGATGCTTTTTCATTGTTCCCTCCTAGAGAACAACCATATGAGAGCTCACAACAAAATTTAAGTCAAACTGGAGTTACATCCAGTGGTTGGGTACAAATACTACCTCTACAGCCAAGGGTTGTATATTCAATGCAACCATCCCAACCTGTGTCGAATATTACCACTACACGTGCTATTGTGACTGTGTCATAAGCACAAGCATTACCTATTGTATGTCAACCTCAACTCTCTCAAGTTGCAATACAACAGCCTCCTGTCTCTACGGCCCAATCACAACCTCAGATTAGTGCTTCCTTAATTGCAATGACTCAGGCCCAAATGGGTATTATCACTCTGCATCTTGGTCAATCATCCAGTATTGGACAACAATAAATGGTCCAACAACCATGGTTGGTGCAATATCAACAACCGTAATTCTAGCAAGCATACTGAGGACTTGAGAAACAAAGCTTTGTAGGTAATGAGCAAATGCATTTTCAAAATGGTTATCAATGACCATACTATAATGGTTATTCCCATCAATCTTATCAAAGTTATCAGCATCATATACATTATGCAGGTATGCAAAGACCTACTGCTCAGGCGATCCCATCTTATCCTAGGTATGCTTCGCCAAACATGAATCAACAATTGCCTTTTGTAGCAACTCTAGAATTACCAAATCTAAACCAGCTGACAAATGATCCAATTGCTTACACCCCTTGGTGGCCAGCGATTCCTCATAAACTTCCCTCTGATATTCCTAACTTCAATGGAAATCTTAGTGAAGATCCATCGAATAATGTAATGACATTTCATTTGTGGTGTTCATCTAACACCGTCAATGATGATTCAATTAGGCTTCACCTTTTTCAGCGAACACTAACCGGTCCGACAGCAAAATGGTACATTGAATTGCCTAGAGCTTCATTCAATAACTTCAACGCCCTTGCCACTACTTTTTTAGCCCACTTTCAGATACCCATAAGGTAAAAATGGGAACGGAACTCCTTACCAACTTTGAACAAACAACAACCACTCACATATCCGATCATAAAGATGAGTTACAACGTCGTCATCGAATGGTAAAAACGTATGTTCCTGATTAGCGTCTAGCTAAGTGGTTTATTAAGTCATTATTACCTTCTATTACTGAAGACGTGGTGAAAGGAGGAGTCGTCACTAAATAGCAAGTCATTTCTCGTGCACAATATTTAGACTTGATCTATACTGAGTCCAGCACGCTCTATGACAAAATCCCTGACACTTCTAGACCAAAATTTTATGTTCCTCCCCCTCCTAATTCAAATAGGGACTCTCATGCCAATGATGGTGTGATTGGTACCTCAAGTATGCAAATGGCAAAGGCTCCATCTGGTAAAGCCCTTGCAGTTTCTAGTCAAAAAGCAAATGACAAACTTCTTGCCTCAAAGTTTAATGCCATGTCATCTGACAAGGGCAAAGAACTAAAGCAACCAGGGGGCAAGAAGAAAGGGAAAAACAAAAAGAAGAAATAGGAAGATTCAACTCTTGAGAAACCTTCTGGAAACCCTTCTGGGCAAAAGAAACCTAATCAGCCATGTTTCATATGTAATGAGGAGCATTATACGAAAGATTGTCCACATCGAGCTGAGGTCAAGAAATTTTTAAAAACTTCAAGTACCTTAGCAGTATTGACTTATTCGTTTCCAAACCCAGAAACTAATTTGGTTGCTATCAATCATGCTTCCCCATCCCAAGTGCTTATGTTATCCATCTCAAAACAACAAAATGATGCTTTGATATCGATGGGGAATAAAGATTATGGAAATCCACAGATGTCGAACAACAAGGCTACAGATCAACCCAGTAGTTTGACAACAACTTTGTCAGAAATTGTGCCCATCATTCCTGAATTAACTATAAAGCCACCAAAGGGAGTAGTACATAAATCGACATTTAATCCTTATTCCTGGGTAGCACAGAATTATAATATAGTGGAGGATTTGGCTCAATTGCCATCCGCTATGTCGACACTTGAAGTACTGTAGAATTGCCCCTCCCAAAAGTAGTCTTTGTTATCAGCAATAGGTGGGATTGACCCAACGGATTCCAATCTTGTGGCCTTTAACCATAAAGGATATGAACCTCAATTACCAGCCCAACTCGCTTTCCTTATACAGGTAAAAACCCTCAACAAAATTGTTCATTGAACAATCATTGATGAGGAGGCATCTACCTGTATTATGTCAATGAGTTTCTAGAAAACTTTAGGTCACCACCCCTCTCACTATCATCAACGACATTAAAAGTGTTCGATGGAATAACATACACACTGTATGAGATATTAAGTAACTTGCAAGTTGAACTGGGGTGAAAGACAGTAGCAATTAAAGTCGAGGTCATTGATGGAAACCTTGACTACAATATCTTACTAGGCAGGCCCTGGATTTATGCTATGGTTGCTGTTGTGTAAACATATTTTAGAAAGATTGCATTTCCCTTCCAAGGGGGAATTACAATCGTTGACCAACTAACCTTTTTCCCCAATAGTTCACAAGCTACTGGAAGCTTGCCAATGATCCATGGAAGCTCTCAATCACTTCAAAATGTCGGAGTAGGTCTCCTAAAACACCCCACCTTAATGGGTACTTTTACCCTCCTGCCTCCGAGTAATCTGGCAGAAGTGGCCATAGTGGAAACCTGTCATATGATATCTTCTACATCACAAAAGATTAAGAATAATTTTGAACATTTTGATAATATGGATCATCACCAGGTGTTACCCCCAAGCCCCATAGAAATTTTGTAGCAATCAATTTTCTGGGCCTAGGCGAAAAACCCAAATCAACACTCATCAAGTGTTTGGATAGACAAGTCTCTAGAGTATGGCACCTCTTCCGATCCTTGGTCTCATATACATTCTATAGATGAAGGAATAATTCAGTCGATGATGATAGGAGAGGCACCATCGGAAGATTACCGCCATCGTTCCCATCTTCAATATAACAATGAAGATTATTCCAGCGACCTTAATCATCCTTCAGTTTTTGATTTTCTATCAAATACTGTAAATACAGTGGATTCTGAGCGAAATCTGTCCAATATTGAAGAGACTATCGCCATTAATATCTCGACCAAACCTAATGTTGTAGAGAATATTCATGTCAGCAAATCTTGTTCTCCTTCAAAACTGGAAATATACTGCGCTCTCTTCCATGAATTCAGAGATGTCTTTGCATGGTCATATGAAGAAATGCCAGGCATTGACTCGAGTATCGTTACATGAAATCAAGATATACCGAGATGTCAAACCAGTATGACAATGGCTTTGACCGGTTCACTCGAAGAAATTCGTTGCCATTAAGGCAGAAGTTGAAAATCTATTGCACGTTGCTTTCATTTACCCTGTTCCTCTCACTGATTGGGTATCGAATATAGTTCCTGTGATGAAAAAGCAAGGAATGGTTAGAGTGTGTGTTGATTATAAGGATGTAAACCAAGCTTGTCCAAAAGACAACTACCCTACACCCTTCATTGACCAGATAATTGATGAATGTGCCGGATGCGAAATCTTTTCATTCATGGATGGATTTTCCAGATACAATCAAATCAATATCCACCCACAGGACCAGTCAAAGACTACATTTATATGTCTGTGGGGCATATTCACGTACCGTAAACTACCTTTCAATTTGAAGAACATAGAGGCCATTTTTCAGAGGGCAATGAATTATGCCTTCCATGACATCAAGCACATTGTTCAACCGTATCTCGATGATCTACTGGCTCATTCGCGAAAGCGGACTGATCATCCACAACATTTGAGAGCTATATTTCTACATTGTCGACAATACAAGATATGACTCAATCTGCACAATTGTGTGTTTTTTGTTGGTTCTAGTTGATTACTTGGTTTTGTAGTTTCCAAAAATGGAATTTGACTCAACCTATGTAAATTTCAGGTAATTATCAACATGCCTCCACCTTCAAATTTGCTTTAGATTCAGAAACTCCAAGAGAAAGCAAACTTTCTAAGGAGGTTCATTCCAAATTATGCCAAACATGCTAAAGATTATACAAGTCTTTTGAAGAAAAATAAGTACCCTTCAACTAGCATCAGGTTATGCAAGCTTCCTTTGATGCTTTAAAGGATTCCATAGTAAAAGCATCATTAATGTACACTCCTGACTATCAAAAAGACTTTAACTTGTATCTCGTCACTACAGATACAACCATCACAATGGTTTTACTACAAGAAGACTATAGAATAGAACATCCGGTATATTATTTAAGCCGTAACTTAAATGATACAGAAAGTAAGTACTCCTAAGTTGAAAAGCTGGCTCTAGTAGCTGTTCAAGCAATACAGAGATTTTGACACTATATACTCTTTCGCAAAACTACCATTCCATCAAATTGCAACCCTATGACCTACATTTTATCGCATCAATTGCTAGGGGGAAAATATTCCAAAAGGACAGCCATTTTGCGAGAGTTTGATCTGGAGTTCACTAAATCCGAATCAAATAAATCTCTAGTCTTCGCAAAGTTACTTTGTGATCTCCCATCGTCGTCCAACGATTCAACATCTAAAGCATCAATCATGGATGAAACTCTGTTTCTGATATCATCAAGCAATCCGTGGTACGGAGATATACTAATCTATCTCCAAACATAAACCTTTAGGCCTAACACCTCTTCCTCTGAACAACAATGTACTCAATACCAAGCCAAAGACTACATGATCTTCGGTGATACACTTTACCGTCGTGGTGTCGATACAGTTTTGCGAAGGCGCCTCACGCATGAGGAGGCCAAAAAAGTCCTGAATGATTGTCATTCAGGTGCGTGTGGGGGGGAGCATCAATCTGGTTATGCTATGGCACAAAAGATCTTACGAGTTGGTTACTTCTGACCCACTATATTCAAAGATTGCATAATTGTAGTCAGAAGTTGCCATGCTTGTCAGATTTTCGACAGCAAAACTAGATTACCACCTGCACCACTGCATCCAATAGTTGTTGTTGGGCCATTCACTAAATGGGGCATATATTTCATGACATGTAACCCCAACTCAGCTGGGGGGCATGGGTATATCATAGTCATGGTCAACTATTCTACAAAATGGGCTGAGGCGATGCCTACATTAAACAACAGTAGCGAAATGACTGCTCTTTTCTTTTTCAATCATGTAGTCTCTAGATTCAGTGTTCCATAGGCTATAGTCACAGATAATGGATCACACTTTCACAATCACATGATGGTTGAATTGGTTGTCGAACTAGGATTGTCCCACGACAGTTCTACTCCATATTATCCGCAGGCTAACAGACAAGTTAAGGCAATCAACAAATTCTTGAAGTGCATGCTACAAAGGATGATTGGAGTCCACAAACAGAATTGGCACTTAATCCTATACTTAGCTTTGTGGGCATATAGGACATCGGTGAGAAATGTGACCAAATTTACACCCTTTCAGTTGGTGTATGGCCTGGAAGCTGTTTTACCAATTTAGTGTGAAATTCATCCCTTAAGCTCGCAATCAATCTACTTCCCAAAACTTCGGAGGAAGAGGCTCGTTTCTTGGAACTAATCCACTTGGATGAAACCCATCGTGATGCCACGTTGGCTAATGAAGCACATAAGAAACATTTCAAAGCACAATTTGACAAAAATGTCAAGCCTCGCATCTTCTCAGAAGGTGACTTGGTCTTACTGTATGATCAGGACTCTAACAAATTGGAAGCAGGTAAGTTCGAACCTTTATGGATGGGCCCCTACATTGTTAAATGAATA
This sequence comes from Pinus taeda, assembly GCA_000404065.3. Taxonomy (NCBI): domain Eukaryota; kingdom Viridiplantae; phylum Streptophyta; class Pinopsida; order Pinales; family Pinaceae; genus Pinus; species Pinus taeda. The sequence goes on from APFE031434433.1 coordinate 16,723, forward strand.
TTGGCAAAAGGAGCCTATGAGCTTGTATATTATGATGGGGTTCCACTGTCGCATCCCCGAAATGAGTTGTATCTTAAGCGTTACTATGCTTGATTAAGTGTAGTAATCTCTTAGTAAATATGCTTACATTTTTGTTTTCGTTAAGAATTGTTTTTTTGGTTAGGTAATCCACTTTACATTTGTTGCAAATGTCGGACTATTTGGAAAAATTCATTGGGTATGTCGACAGAGCTAGTCGTTGTATGCGGAACCTATTTTCTACAGCCTGGGCCATTTTTGCTCCAAGCGGCGAGTTAGTGAGTTTCAGGGGGATATGTATTAGTCGATCAATGAACAACATCACTATGTAAAACAAGTTGATGGAGCTTCTCTCTGATGCCATTTCACATGGCATATGCCGACTTATTGTCAAGCTAGATTCGCAACTCGTCATTCTACAGCTTACTGGCATCTATTCTGTTTTGAACCTAGCTATCTATCGTATGTTCCTAAGAGTTAGGATTTTGGAAAGGAAGTTTGATTCCATTCAATATCAATACATTTCTAGAAACTTAAACACATTAACTAATTCATTAGCAAATTATGTGTTAGATAGACATTTGCAGCATTTGTAAAGAAAAGCATTTCACATTAACATTGCATCAAGATCACATAACTTAACCAAAACAAAACTTCAAAAATCAAAAATATATAACTATTTATATTTTTTAGAAAATGTTTTGTGTCGAAGAAAAAATCGGTCATATGACCAAGAAACTCAAAAAATGAATGTAGAAAAGCACCCTAGACTAATGGTGCTGGTGATAACATGGCACTGCTTGTTCGATCATACGCAAGAGCCTAGTCCATCAACTCGGCACACCAGTAGTATGGCGTTGTAACCTTAGAGGTAGCTCGTCGGTCCTCACATCCTAAATACCAAGAGTGACACCCTTGATCTAATCCTACAACACTACCAGGGTCTCTGCTATGTCCAGATCACGAAGACAGCCCTCCCTATAGCCTCTCCTATTGGAACGTCAGTTGTCGCCCTTGGGCATGATGTTGGTCACACTCACCCAACATCTGCACAAATATATGAGTTTTATTAGTCTTGATAACATTTAAAAAAACACCAAAACATTATAAAACTGATAAACAAAGATATGGTCAAATCATTTTACCCATAACACTCCACTGCTCGCCAACGGTAACGCCAAATTTGGGTCGCGTTAGAAATCCATCCCAACGTATGGATACTCCACAAAGACCATCCCTTGATGGTTGAAACACTCAAACAAGGCATTAGAGAAGGAAATCTGTGACTGACCAGCGTGTTTCGCCATGAGATCAACCCATCTCTACATTTGTGGTTCCCTTGGTGTTGGCAGTCCTAGTGAAATGTATCATGGCTGCATCAATGGAATCCTCTCCAAGGTGAAAGCAGTCAAAATGGAACCGTAGCCAAAGTTCTTGGGTATTCCATTTTTTACCTTGGAGAATTGTTCTTTTATGACCAGAAGTACCACCTCACACCAGTTGAAAACCTTTGGTTCCAGGCATTCCAGAGTGTACTGGATATAAGATCTATTGGCCAAATGAAGAGTCGTGCTACCAGCCAATCTAGAAAAGGTGAATAAAATGGTCCTCAAGGGCCGATTAGTGACATCTCGGATATTGATCTTGCCATCCCTACTGGGCTGAGATCCATCTTTACAAAATTGGCGAACATAATCCCTCACAGATTCACCCCCACGGGCGGATCCTGAGAGTGAGAGAGGGGCACCACGCCTCGATAACCCTGTCAAGAAGTAAGATATCCTCAACTGTCAATGGAATGGATTTGCCTCTAATCTGGAATACCTGGTTGATAGGATCCCATGCATCGAGAAAATATTGCAACAAACTAATTTGTTGCCTCATGCTCTATATGCGGAAGAATTTTAGCAAGCCATAGTTTCATAGTGCAGTAACTGTACCCTGATCGTGTAAGGAAATCATATCCTCTTCTTCATGTTCGCGTTCACACCATGTGGTGACCATATTGATCCGATAAATCTCTGAAATACAAACAAAAGATGAATTAGGATCCATTTTTGAGCAAAAACAGGCAAAATTTACATGAAAAATCACTATGCAAAGTTTCCCTTTTGCGCCCATCGCACCCTGCCTGTGCATAGAGTGAGATGCATATTAACTGGCCAGTGTCCAGCTCAGTATGCATCACATGCTTCGATGCAGGCCAGGTGCGATGGAGGGAGAACAAGTTCTTCAAACCCCAAGGGCTCAGATGCAAGGAAAAACTTGCTCAAAATTAGAAAAGGATGGAATGCAAATGAAGAGATCAAGGTTAGCTCCTACTTGGTCCTGACGGCGTGGAGAACAGTCCACTGGATCTCCCAAAATTAGCTGATGAAATTTGAGGGGGAAAACCACTCTAGAGCTCCAAAATCCCAAATTTGAAATGAAATTGTAAAAATGAGAGGTAAAACTACTTTTTATGTTACTATTCACGTACTTCAAGTAAAATGTTAGCTTTTAACTCATTTTTCAGGCATGTATATGTATTTCTAATCAATTTGATGGAGAATTTGAGTAGGTTGAACAACCGATGAAAGAATCTAACGTGTTAAATGGTGACTTGAACATCTTTGACCACTGTCATGAGAAATGTTTCCACGAGGTTCAAGCTCATTAAAAAATAAACCCGCCACTGAGCATATGTTAATGCAAGGTTCAAGCTCATTAAAAAATAAACCTGCCTTTAGTAAATGACCTCTATGATTGCCATGCTATCAGCCTTTTTGAGCCTTGGTTGTGTTCCTACCATCACCTCCATTCTTTTGGCCGATCATACACTTCTACTTGATTGTTTACCTTTTTGAGGAACAACTACGACGAGTGATTCTGTTAGCCTCCCTCTTCACATTGCCATGTTTTGAGAAGTTCCAAACTTACCTAGAACCAGTTGCTATCCAAAAAATACCACTCATTCCTCAAAAACAAGTCTCTTTTAAGCTCTTTTTAGACTCATTAAATATGAAAAGATTGTCGAGCTATTGGCCTTTCCATCTCGTTAAAGTAAAGGGAAGCACCATCCCTCCTCTACATTTTAATCCTTTTAGACCTGAGGGATCATCCCATAAAAAGATCAAGCACTTGTCTTTTTCAGCTCGCTAAAGCGATCGAAAAGTCATCCCTTTCGTATTATTTTATACTTTTTCAGACTTAAGGGATTACGCTATGAAAAGGGACTGCTGGAGTTTCCCTTTCGTCCCTTTTCAAACTCTCTAAACATGAAAAGGACTGAGTTATCCTTGTAATTAAACTCGTTAAAACAATAGTGACAAATTTGTCCACCCAGACAAGAACAAGCTTCATTATCGCTAGGCTCGCTAAAACATAGCGACAGGTTTTCCCAAAGGGAAAATTATAGAACAAGCATATGTTATCCTCCTCAAGCTTGACAAAAATAAAGAGGTGCTAATCAACAATGACTGGGGAAAAAGGGAAGAAAACTTGAAGAACTTCATTGGTAGCAGGTCGCTCTTGAACATGAGACTTTCACTCCATCACTATGATTGAGTCAGGTTGGGTATTCCATTCACCGATCATATCATCATTGGTCCTCTGTACCATCCATCTTTTGGGGTTAACGTTACCAATCCATCTCAATGTCACCGATATGTTCAAGAGAAGTCATTCAGATAATTCACCACCCGGCTAACACCTCATCCACTGCAATACCTTCACCCTCCATTTTCAATGACTGCCATTCCTAAACCTTGTATCGTCAGATCATTTTCACCTCCAGAAAATCATTTTATTCATTTCGTGTCATAGATGTGGGATACATTAAGGCCCTCCTACGACAGGTCACTTCCTGTCGACATCAACTCGTTATCCAAGAAGTGGACTTAGAAACAACCCTTTCAGTACTTTGAAGCTTGCATGCCTCAATGGAAAGTTTCTCACTTCCGACGATAGGTTTACATCAATGGCCTTCGACCGAAAGATTTTATGTGGTGTTTGACATCAGATCATATATTCACACCACGTGAATTGTACTATAGTACCTTGAGGATCATTATCATTATCGGTGATTCCTCTCGCAATTGTTAACAGCTCACATCATTAGGTGGTAATCAGGCGATGTCTTTCCATGTTCGACTTCAGGACATCTTTTCACATGGATCAACTTGTACATCAGGTGAAGATTGAACGAGTTTGAAGACCTCAGATCTAGTTTCATCCATCCGTATTGTGATATATTCAGGGATATAAAGACATCAAATGTACATAGAATCTACATAGATGATCATCCAATCCAAGGGATGATGACTCTACATACAAAGAATCACCAGTCTGCAACCGCAGACGATTATCTGTCCTATGTACGTGAAAATGAATTTATAAAGCTGAGCATGGGAATGCCCGCCTCAGCTAGATCATGAAAATAATATAATGTTGATGTATTGTATTGTATTTTATACAGGTCAACTTCCAGTTCAAATACATTGGATCCTCATGACAAAGCATTTCACCCGACACCAAAAGATTTACAACCTCATGCTTTAGGGGGCAACTGTTATAGACATATTTGGGCACTTCAACCCCAATCATATATGTTGATAAACCAAGGGATCTTTGACCCCTAAAAGTGTTGTTTCATACCCTAAAGGATCATGGTCAACTAATTACATCATTTCCCAGAAGTTCCACCTGAAAAACCACTCATAACTGGCCAAAATTGGACCATATTAACTGCTCCATGGTTAGGGTGCAATGCATACTGACTCCTACACTAGCTAGGTGTGATGCATACTGAAGAAGCCATCTGTGGGGTGTGATGAGTGAGAATGGACAAATGTCTAAGATAGTTTGCTAAGTGGATGCTCATGGAATCTTCTAGAAACTTCCTCTATGACACTTGCCTCTCTGAATTCACCCAGGGATGAGTAAGATATCCAAGAAATCTCCAAGTGGAACTAAGAACTACAGGTGAAATGACACTAATCAAAAACCTAGAGATGACTCACACCTCTGCAAACATCTATAAATGGATGCCTCATCTGAGAGATCTAGAGGCTAGAATTTTGTAATTTATAAAGAAGTGTTGTTAGTTTGTCTTTGAGAAGAAGCATTGTATTGTTGGGTGATCTTGCTTTTCATGAGGTGAACAGGGCTTTGATGCTAGGAGGATGATGCTGGATCAGACAGCTGGGTTGTAATCCTCTCTTTTACTATTAATAAAGTTCTTTGAGTTTTCCTCCATACAATCGTGTATTTGTGAATCTTGCTATTTGTGAATGCAATTGTATGGTCAATGTATTTCTCATTCTGCATTGTTTATGATATTATAGATTGAGATGCTTTGATGGTGTTTTGTTACTTTGTCTCTACAGGTATTCTATAAAGTGGAACAAGTAGGAGAGGAGTCGCAAGTGCCATCAAGGGAGAGAGAAATCAAGCAAGGAGTTAAGGGAAAGATCCAAGTTGGTCCCTTTGCTTCTCTTTTATCTATCATACATCAAGGAAATCGCAAAGTGCTTTGATTGTTTGTTTCTAAGATAGCTACCCATCTTAGTGGGACTAGCAGATCGAAAAGACACTAGTTTTCGCAGCAATAGTATGATGCACCAGTCTTCTTTCCCAACGGATTGTTCAACCTACCAAAATAAATTACCCACTATGAAAAGCCTATAAATTAACTTTTGGATTCAGCAGAAATTCGTCTCTTCTTGATGGTCTTCTGGTCCTCTATCAAACATCTCAAGCACTACAATAGTCATTAGAATCATCATGGGCCACCATATTATTGCTCTCAAAATCTTTTTTTCAATGGCTTTTCCTACGTGGTGTCCTCCCGTGACACCACATTGTGCTTCTACAAAAATATTGTGTCTTTCATGCTCAGGGACATATCTACACAATATCTGATCAGGGCCCATTTTATAAAAATGCCCAGGAACAAGAGAAAATTTTGCATCTTAGACTACTAGTTCTTTCTTCTAATGCATTGTATACTCTACTAGGGCTACTCTAGTAGTCAAAAGGTAGATAATATCTACAAAATGTTCATCAACAACCCTTACTACGAAGAGATGTGCATCTAACAATCCTTCTTCAATGTTGGTCAGTTCTTCAATGATCTCAATTATGGATAGATGATCCGGCCTAGTGTTCAATCATCCTAGATTGACTATTACTTCAAAATAATATTCTTGGAACAACAAGAGCCACTTGCAGATCTTCTCCCCCATCACATGCTTCTTCACCAAGTATTTCAGCATAGAATGATCTGTGAACATCTTAAAGTGCGCACCTAACAAGTAATGCCTGGACTTCTATTGTTATGCTCTTCATCTACGAGAAATTCTAGAATACCAAATATGCGAAGAAATACAACCCAGAAGACATAACAAAATGAGAAAAACAACAAGTATTTTATTATTCAGTGATGAAAGAAATGTCCACTTGCCCCTTCGAGGGGGAAATCTCCAGCAGAGCAAAGCTCGATTACAAAATAAGACTCGATATATCTCATTGGGGAGTCTTTATCCTTTATATAGGATTCATATATACAATACCATGGGTCATTACAATGGTTCTCTCAATACCATCTATCTAATACCATGGCCCATTTGCAATTAATTGTGGTTCCTGTTGAATGATAAAAGGTGCCTTTTTAACTCCTAATTATCTTCACGTTAATATCAATCCAGGCAAGTCTTTCTATTTCAAGAGTGTACACGATATGTGGTGGCTATTTAAATCAGAGAGTAATGCTTCTAAATTGCAGTATAGTTCTTTCAAATACAAGAGGAAATGGATGCAACAAGTAAATTCTAATAGCAATTAAAAGAAAACTCAATCCTCTAATGAAACTAGATCAGACATTCATCAAAGTAACAACAATCATCATTCGAGAATACAGTAGTAATAACTCATTCCTCTTTTAATTGATTTATTCTTAATCAAACACAATCCTTAATATAAGCAGCACATGATCTCAATCTGAGAGCTTCGATAGCTGTAGTCAATATTCTTTACAGTAGATGATCTCAAAACAAAATTCTTAACTAAATAACTAGATCTAAAATAACAATAAACTAAATCAACGATATTATTGCAAAAATATATTAACAGAACAATTTCGTTGAGATTGGAAAATGGGAAATAGCAAAGCGATACAATTGTATAAAGTAGAAATTCAATGAAACCATCACAGTGAAAGAATCATAAATGCATGATACAGGAACAATAGGTGAATCCACTAGGGCTGGGCCCTTAGCCGCCAGTGAACACCGTCGGATTACTTCAGGAGATGTAAAGGAACAACAACTATTTTATATATTAATCATTTCATAAGCGTTATAGTAAGTTCGTGCTCTACTCAACAGCGAGAGTCGGTGATAAAAGTTACAATTTCTCAATAGTAATTCTCCTCCCCCTCTACTTACAATTGTTGCCTTTTATAATGGGAAAGAGGTAAAAGGATAAATAGTAAAAGTGATCCCTCAGGATCAAGAGATCCTGAAGGATTCACACAAATTTCCAACTTCATTCATCTTTCCCTTCTCGCGCTGATCCCTATGGTTCATTTTGTCCTTATCTATAACTATCGTACTCCTTCCTTGGCTTGCTGCTTTTTTGTTGTTCCTTGGTTAAGGAACAACAGTTGTCCCTTTTCATATTTTTCCTACACAAAGAAGGATAACGATCAGCCAAATTCTAATTATAGATAGTTTCCTCATTCTTACCATAATCCTTTGATATATTAACATTTTAGGATATAAAAGGATAGAACTAAAGGAAAAGGATGATGAAATAAATAACATATGCATACCTTTTCCATGACTCAACATACTCCCCTGCTTACCCTTTTTCATGTCCTTATGAAAACCATGTAGTTCATGTGCAGAGAAGTCAAGGAATAAGCTAGAGAAGAAATGTCATAAAGCGGTCTAAAACCATGATTTTTGGCCAAGAGCTCAAGGATGGGCCCTGTCTACCCTTCAGGTAGTTCATATATAGCTTTATAACCTTCGGCAGGGTACCAAACAATAGGCCTACGGAACTAACAGCCTAGCCAATAAGGACCTTCTCTTAAGATGAGTTTGTTGTAAGTAACAAAGCATTCTGCAACAAGCATAAAGTTTTTATAATTGAATGGCTCCTTATTTTGTACATTACTATTAGAAACTGCCCATCTAAACTTGGTTTCCACCAAGGAGCTTTCCTGAATAGAGAGGAAGTATTATACTCCCTTATGGACAATCTCTTTGTGAATGGGCCCCAAGATTTTGATTACTCCTTCCCTCTTCATCAGACTTTTGTGACTGACCAACATTTGTAATGGGTGCTTTTGTTCACCTCTGACCCATAGGTCCAGTCCATTTTCCCACCTCTACAAAGTGTTGTGATCCTTGAACCATTTCAATTGATTAACATCGAATGAAATGAAGGCCTGGAACTGCACATCCCCCACAAAAGGTATAGGGTTATTTTCAATTTCTTCTTCTAATATAAAATTGTGTCAATAAAATTCACACAACAGCCTCTGTACTTTTATCCAATGATGCTTTCAACAGTTTATAAAATCATCAATTGTTTTCCACTCTATTCGTTTTCCAGCCTTGATAGCTTTGATCTTTAATTGACTCCACTCTATTTGTTTTCCACTCTATTCGTTTTCCAACCTTGGCAGGAGATCTACATGCCAATATGTCAATATATAAGGAGCAAACAGTATCCATTTGACTCCTGGCCTTTTCCAATCTTAGCTTTATTTTCTTAGTCCTCTCTTGTGCCTTTCTGTGTTTATCAAATGCCTCACTTTCTCAGATGTTCATGTCCTGAAGCTGCTTTTGTAATTCCCGGTATTTCTACTGTGGGACTATTTCTATTTCAAGGTATTCTATGGTAAGCTGAGCCTATTCCATATTTTCTTGAAGATTTACTATACTAGGGTCATTTCTTGTCATAATGTCTTCGACTTGAATACTTTTTTGTGTATTCTAGCTATGAAAGTGGATTTTTATTGTCTGTGTGTTCTTATTATGGGACTGAATGCTTATAGTATGTGTATTTTTATTATGGACCGTCGATCTTTCTAGCTAGGTGGTTGTGCTGTTAGAGGGTAACACCTCTATTTGAATAGCTAGGTTACAAAAATGTACTCTCTGTTTGGGCAGCTGCTTCTGCAACAATTACATGTTGTTCCTTAACAATTAGAGTGAATATGGGCTTGGTTTGAGTCCCAGTAACCTTTGTATCATGAAATTTAGTTTGAATGGCTGCATGTATTGTTTCCGGGGTTTTGTCTGAAACTTTCCCCTTTTTAATGTCCTTATCTTTTGCCTAAGTCTTTTTACTAATTTCTGCAACATCTGCTGTTCCTTTCTAATCCTTTTAATTTTGTTTTTCTTCTTTCCAGAAGGAACAACTATTCCACTGATTGTTTTTTCTCTTAGCGAGTTCAAGTGCTCATCTAGGTTTTTTTCTACAAGAGTTATGTCCTTACCCTGACTTATTCCTATTTCTCCTGTTTGTCCCACATCCTATGTATTTAAACCGACCCAACTGGGTTCTCCAGGAGGTGTATTACTAGTTTGTTCTGCCTCTTCCTGAGTGACTTCTGCCCCTGTTTCTTCTCCACTAATTACATTTTTTGATATTCTCGTACTGTGGGCAGAGTTTTCTTTCGATTGTGTTGCTTCAACATTAAAGTTGAGCGGGTTTTCAGGCTCTATAAATTCATTCATATTGGCCAAAATCTGGGCCAATTCAATATCAAATAAGTCTTGCAGGGGACTTGTGTTGGGTGTTAAGGGGAGTTCTGTTTCACTCCCCTCCTCATCACTAGAGTGCTCTGTTTCCTCCTCAAGTTCTAACTCCCCGCCATCTCGTCCTTCCAGCTGTAAATATTGTTCATTTTCTGGACTAGATAGTTTTATGGGTTGACTGCTACTACCCTAGGGATTTTCAATTATTCCCAAGCTTGTCCTTAATCTTGCAGAGTGTCTATGTTTTTGTGGAATGTTTGTTGTGCTTGTAGTCCTCTTCCTTTATGGAGTAGGTAAAGCTAACCCCCCTTCTACGGTAAATACTAATTCTTCCCAACTTGTTTGCTGTTGGGCAAGGTTGTAGCTTACTATCAACCTAATTAAGCAATGATGACTCACGAAAGTCTCTATATGCTAGGATATTTTTATGCTTTGAGCAGTGTCATGCAATAAGAAATTCAAATACGCAGGCAAGTTTACAGAACATTTTTGTTTCAAAACTGCTAATAATTTAAGGTGACGTGGCCTTACCACATCTTTCCTTCTGTCACATGTGATATAACTAGAACAACTCTAGCCAGTTCTGTCCATGGTTCTCCAAGGGATGAATGTTGAACTCCTTTGCCTTTGACAATCAAGTCATGTCCCTCATCCTGAAAGACTGCAATAGCATCCTGCAACCTCAATTTTTTATGAGTCCATATAGGTCTGACTACTGGTAATCCGGACACTTCAGCTATTATTGCATCTGTCACTGTAATTTTCCTTCCTCTTATCATAGAATGTTCATTCTGTAAATTCTGTAAGAATTTGATAGCAATGGCTTCATTGGGTTGCTGCAGTCATGTGAAGTATGCAACCCATCCGGCTTGGACTAGAATTTCTCTGGCGACATAAGAAATAGCTAGTATCAGCGACTCCCTATGCATTGTTCTTCCTCCCATTTTGCCTGAATTCTGCACACTATTAGCTTAACACAAGTAACACAACAATAGATAGAGCCAGCAATGGAACAACAAGTTGTTAATATCGGATGATACTTTTTCAGCATAGATACCATTAAAAAATTGCTATTATGGAATGTCGTATAGTCCAGTATAACCAAATAAAGGACTGACACACATGCATAAGTGCTTCGGGAGTTACCCTCTCCCCCATTAAAATGATAGGTCACCTTCGATCGGTTAAATGAAGGAATGACACACTGGCAGTGATGTACAGGAGTGGTAAAATTGGCAAGGTATACATATTTATGATAGGATCACAAAAAATATCAGGATACTGAAATTGATGTAGAGAACGAGAATTATGAATAAATGTGGATATGTCATGGAGTGATTTGAAAAGGGATAAAGGACATCTTATGTGGGTAAGATGCTTTGCGGTCATTATTTTTCTTAAACCACTATGATTGACTTTTTTTTAAAAGATAACTCATGCATAAAGGTTCAAAAAATAAATTAAGAACATAATCTCTCTGTAATAATGATAAAGAATAAGAAAAGGGAGTTATAATCACTATTGATGTTGAAAATATGATCCAATACCATTAGCAGAGCTTTTGTTTCCCACAGGTATTTATAACCTTGACAGGGTTTCTTTTTCACCCTTTGGAACCATGATCCTTTATGTATAATTACGAAAGTGCCTTATGATGTCAGAATGGAGGCCATTATGCTGGGTTGGTGACCAGAGGAATCATAATGCCATTCACTGGGGAGGAGCAAAAAGTGGGTAGGTCGGCTCATGATGAGACCTCCTATTCCAAGGACTTTATTTTTCTGATGCATCCATTGGATCATATCCCTTGTGTGGTGGCTATAGCGGGAATGCCACTTCACTGCTTCCTTATGATCATGGTAGGCTGGCTCATGATGAGACCCCCTATCCACCCTCTGACAAATCATAAAATTGTTAGTAAACATATGTTTTTTTTTTTTTTTAGATAGCATTTCCTATTTATACATAGAGGGTGGCTCAACACTCCTTAAGAGTAGGGATGGTAGAAGAAGTCTGAACATATCAATAGAAAAATATGTCCTTACTCTTATTTAATGATAATGAGTAGAGAGAATTATAGGGGTTAGGAAAGAACCAACATGGTACAAATAATCAATCAATTTGATTTATAGTGAAGATAAGGACAACAAAGTAATATAGATGGTTGTGTCCTTCCATTTTTTTAATCAATACAAACCAATCTCATTAAAGATGATAATACTTGATTTTCTTGTTCCAATAACCTTCAAATTTTGTATCCTTACATATATGTTTGTATTATTGCCCTATAGAGGATCATAGAGAGTGAAATAATAATCACAAAGTGCTTATTTTCTAAAGAAAACCTCTCACAAAGAGTGTTGTTCCTTGTAAGGAACAACAAGAAAAACACACAAAAAGGTGTTGTTCCTTAAAGGGAACCACAACTGTTCCTTAGGAGGAACAACAAAAAGAAACAAAACTGCAAACCGAAACTGTTGTTCCTTAGAGGGAACAATAGTTGTTCCTTAGAAGGAACAACAACCTTATAAGGAACAACGAAAAAGAAAGAAAAATAATTGGACACGAAATTGTTGTTCCTTAAATGGAACAGTAGTTGTTCCTTAGATGGAACAATGGAAAAACAAATGCAAATGAAATTGTTGTTCTTTAGAGGTAACAACAATAAAAAAAACCCAAACGAAACTATTGTTCCATAGAGGGAACAACAAAAAACATATGCATACAATACTATTGTTCCTTAAAGGGAATTGCTGTTGTTCCTTAGAGGGAACAACAACTATTTCTTAAAGGGAACATCAAAGAGCAAATGCACACAAAACTATTGTTCCTTAGAGGGAATGAAAAATGTTCCTTAAAGGGAACAATAAAAGGCAAATGTAGATGACAATGTTGTTCCTTAGAAGGAATAGCTGCTGTTCCTTAGAGGGAACAACAACAGTTCCTTAAAGGGAATAGTAAAAAACAAATGCTTACGACATTGTTGTTCCTTAGAGGGAACGGTTGTTGTTCCTTAGAGGGAACGTCTATTGTTCCTTAGAGGGAACAACAACTGTTCCTTAAAGGGAACAGCAAAAAGCAAACACACACAAAATTGTTGTTCCTTACAGGGAATGGTTGTTGTTCCTTAGAGGGAACAACAAAAAGCAAACACACATGAAACTGCCATTCCTTAGAGGGAATAGTTGTTGTTCTTTAGAGGGAACAAAAATTGTTCCGTAAAGGGAACAACAAAAAACAAATGCATACAACATTGTTGTTTCTTAGAGAGAACAACAACTATTCCTTTAATGGAACAACACGAAAATCAAATATACAAGGAACTATTGTTCCTTAGATGGAATAGCAAAAGCACATACACACGGAACTGTTGTTCCTTAAAGGGAATAGTGGTTGTTCCTTAAAGGGAATAGCACAAAAATCAAATAGATAGCAGACTAATGTTCCTTAAATGGAATGGTAGCTGTTCCTTAGAGGGAGCAGCAGTTGTTCCTTAAATGGAACAGCAAAATCAAGTACACATTAAACTATTGTTCCTTAAAGGGAACGACAGTTGTTCCTTAGAGGGAATAACAACTGTTCCATAAAGGGAACAACACCAAAATCAAATATACATGAGACTGTTGTTCTTTAAATGGAACGACAGTTGTTCCTTAGAGGGATAGCAGTTGTTCCTTAAATGGAACAACATGAAAATCAAATATACAGGAGACTATTAAATAATGAATCCATACAGGTGAGGATAGTCTTAGATAGAGGAGGAATGACCTGTTATAGAGTTTTTTGAACCCAATGTTTCGGAATACCAACTAAGTCCATCATTAGGGGATGCATCAATAGATATTCTTCAGATCTTGATGCATCCCCTGATGATGGACTCACTTGGTAGTCCGAAACGTTGGGTTCACAAAACTCTATAACAAGTCATTCATCCTCTATCTATACAGGAGACTGTTATTCCTTAAATGGAACAACAGTTGTTCCTTAGAGGGACAATAGTTGTTCCTTAAAGGGAACAACACGAAAATCTGTACACAAAATTGTTGTTTCTTAGAGGGAATGGTAGTTGTTCTTTGGAGGGAACAACAATTGTTCCTCAGAGGGAATAGTAAAAATAAGAAAAAAAAGAGTTTATTTACAGTTTATACAAGAAAATTCAATCAAAATAGAAAGAAAAATTTATGTACAAAATTCAAAAACAAATGAATTATTCATTGGGTCAGTGCTAAGGATGGGTTGCCCTCCTCAGTGAGAATTTGTATGGTGGAATCTTCCCGTAACTGTTGGCAAAATAACTCCCTGGTAAGCGGTTTGTGATAAAGTCGTACTCAATGTCCATTCTCTTTAAACGAATAGCTAGACCCATCAATGGTGGCTAATGTGATGGTGTCATTATCATGCACCTTTTGTATCTCATAAGGTCCTAACCATCTAGTCTAGAGTTTTATGGGAAAATCTTGGAACCTAGAACCATATAGGAGTGCCCAATCTCCTTCGTGGAAGATCTTCTTTTTAATAAGGGCATCATGTCATTTCGCTCTTTACTGTTGGATAAGTTTAGTGTGCTAAAGAGCTGATAGCTGGATTTCATCCAATTCATTGATTTGATGTATCTTATTAATCTGTGCTTCGTTTAAGTACAAGCCTACCTCCTGAGCTATCCTCAATGTCTGGATTTCAAATTCAATTGGGAAGATAGGTTCTTTGCCAAACAGTAATTGGTATGGGGGATATCCCGTGGTATTTGTCCATGTCATACAGTATGCCCACAGGGCTTCTGGAAATCGGGTAGCCCAGTCACGTTTATGTGATGCAACTGTCTTTGTGAGTATTGCCTAGATCACCTTATTGGTGCTTTCTACCTGGCCATTTTCCTGTGGGTGGTATGTAGTCGTGATTCTGTGCATGATATGATAATTTTTTAATGTTGCAGCGATCTTATAGCCTATGAATTTTGGCCCTCCATCTGCAATTACCTCTCTACGCAAGCCATATCGCACGAATAGTTGGAAAAGAAAGTGGATTACCGAATCTTCTGTTGCCCTTGGTAGTGCCTCTACCTCCACCGATTTAGTCACATACTTTGTTACAACTAATATATATGTCTTTTGATTAGAGGATGGGTTTATTGGACCAATGAAATCTAATGGCCATCGCTCAAAAGGCTCAATAGCTATTTGCAGGTGCAGGGGCATCTCATCCGACTGCCCGGGGCGTCCCATTCTTTGGAAACTAGCACATGCCTGAACAAACTTCTTGGCATCTTTAAAAATGGTGGACCAATAATAGCCCATCTGTAAAACTTTGTGACTAGTTCTGTGATCTACAAAATGTCTGCCGCATGGCCCATCACGGCACGCTTTCAGAATGTCGAAAACTTCATCTTCCCTAGCACATCTTCTAATGTGCATATCAGCTCCTGTATGAAATAAATAGCCGCCGATCCAAGAAAATCGCTTGATGCACTATACTATTTGTTTTCTTTCATTAGGTGTCAAGTGCTTAGGTTATTTTCCCACTGCCAAATAGTTTGCTACATCCATGTACCATGGTGTTCTCATTGTTACAGCAAATAAATGTTCATCTAGAAACTGGTCTTCTACTGCTGCCGAGTCATCTGTCATTGGCATTCGTGAAAGGAAGTTTGCTAGTGGATTTTCTTTTCCTGGTTGATCTTTGATTGTTATATCGAATTCCTACAAAATAATCAACCATCTTGTCACTCTTCCATTTGTAATTGGTTTATTGGTTAGATATCTAATAGCAGAGTTATCAATGTATAAAACCACGGGATATCCTGTTATATAATGTCTGAATTTATTGATAGCATAGATTATTGCCAATTTTTTTTCAGTAACAGTATAATTTAATTCAGCAATAGATAGATTCTTTCCACGTAGTTAACAGGGGGTTTGAAGGGCACCCGTGACCCCACTTTATGGGGTCCGGGGTAGCGCCCGAATTTTTTTTGGTTTTGAACCCTATGTCAAGTTGGGCGGACCCACCTATGGTTTTGTGCATGATTTTCGCACATGTTTTTTGGACGCGATGGTTTTTGGTCCATGGTATTGGATGCTTCAGCATGTATAAATATGTATTGTAATATTGAAAGGAACATAATGAAAAATCAAGCTGGTAGTCTGGT
>APFE031434433.1:36396-50758 GCA_000404065.3 Pinus taeda
CCAGCTGGCCTGAAGATTCTGCATAGACTTTTTGTAGAGAGGCACTCGTGCCAAGGCCTCCCTCATTCTAGTTGGGGTGTGGTATTCCCTGATTTTGAGGTTTTGGGACAATGTGTTCCACCTACGGGTGCAAGCATGAACACAGTTGTCCCCCAATAGTCGCTCCATATCCTCAAAGTGTGCTATGGCTTGAGCCTGCCGATCCATGTACTCTAAAAGGGCCTGAGAGTTGGTTGCTAGGTGTTGGTGGGCAGATATCAATGCTGAGGAGTCCCCTGGCTCTGCTTTAATCAGCAGTGGTTCCTGTAGTTCCCGGTCCATGACATTTCTGACCTCTGCCACTCTCTTTTCTTCATGGTTTAGCCATGAGGTCATTGCCATAAGCTGCATGTCCCCTACTACTGTGTTGGGGTCCCACGAGGTCATGTTGGGAAGGGCCAAATTTTGAAGGTAGAACTCTGATAACTTGGCCTTGTCTTCTGACGAACTGCTGTTACATAAAGCCATGAATTGTTGGGGGTTTTGGATTTGAGTGGTACCTCTCTGTGCCAACATATTGATCTAAAATTGCAGCCATTGATCCCTGAGGTATAGGACGTAGGATTTGGCCAGCTGCCTACATTGCAGAGCTTCCATTGCCCAACTGGCCATGCAGGCCAGTTGGCCCTCCTTCTCTTGTATCTGTTGTTTTGGAGATTGTATATCTAGGCCTGCTTGCAATTCTCTTTCCTGTAGTTGTTAGTTTAGTGCCTCAAGTTCAACTTGCATTCCTTCTTTCCTCTGAGGCTCTTCTATGGTGTCTTTGGCTATTGTGGCCTCCCTCTGGTGCTGTTGTTCTCCCCAGAAGTGAGGCCTGTCTTCTTTCCTCTATCGTTGTAGTTGTAGCTACTGTCTAAGCAGCTCATTCTCTTCTTGTAGCTTGGCTTGCTGGTAGCTCTCCACATGCCGTACCTGTGCCAATTCTCTTTGGGCCTCCTTGAGCTTTAACTCCAGAGGACCTATATCTACCACCCCCTTGGATTTAGCGATCTTCAACCAAGTGTGGGTCCTTACCCTTTCTTCCTCTAGTGCTAGGAAAGGTGGCACTATGAATTTTTGAGAAATGATTTTCCCGGCCACTAAGAAGTTATAATAAGAGCCCAGGCTAGGCTAGGGGCTTGCTCCAAAATGGTATCAGCCTTCTCTTCCTCCTGTGATGACTTAGCTTCTTTTTCCTCCATCTTTTCGATCTCTTTCAGCCTAGCCAATGTTTCCTGTAGAGCAGCCTTGGCATCCTGTAGAGAGGCCTCCGAGTTCAATTTCTCCATCCTTTCCTTCCATGTGGATGTCTTCGGGCTTCCCCGCTCATATGTTATGGATGTCTTTTGTGTGGATGGGGTGTCTTCAACTGTAATTGGTCCTTTGGACTATTTCTCCTTTGGTCTACCAGTTTTACTCCTTGTGCTTCTTCTCACCTTAAAATACATGGAAGGCTCCCTCTTCCGCTTTTCTTTCTGCTTGGGAGATGTGCTGAGGGCGGCCAGCATAATTGCTACCTCCCTAGCTAGAATCTCAGGAGATTCTTCCTTCCCTTGCCCTTTTTTTAGACTTCCTGTAGAAAGTCCTGTGCTGACTAGTTTCTTGCTTCCTGTAGAAGCAGTTTTTGGACTTCCTATAGAAATGGCCTTCTGGCTTCCTGTAGAATCAGTTGGCACTGTTTTGGCTGGCTTGGCTGGGGGTGCTTTTTCCTTTAGCTTGGTTGTGGCTGCCTTAAGTGTGCCTTCACTTGCTTCGACTTTTTCAGTCCTTTCTGCCCTGCTCTGCAATCTTTTCCCCCTGGGTGTTTGTGTCATTTTTCCACCCACCGTTTTGGCCTCAGCAACTTGGCCTTTCTCTTGTGTCTCTTTCTGTCCTTGCTTTTGTGGTTTGCCCGAGGTTTCCTGACCCTTGGCTTTCTTTTCTGCCTCAATGTGCTCCTTCTCCTCGCTGCTGGAGGAAGCGAGTTCCTTAGCCAAAATTCAGATGTCATCATCCTTAGACATATTTCGAAAAATTTCCCAGGAGAGGGACAGTGTAGGTATGGAGTGCATCTTCTACTAGGAGCTTGATAAGCCCATGATAGGCAAGCTGGTCTGGTGTCCCATCCCTCAGCTTTGTGGCACACTCAATCAAGGATTGCAGGAGGAAGTAGGAGATGCTCAACTTTTGTTTTGTGGGCAAGTCCATTTGGTGCCTGAGTTCAGTTAGCAAACGGAAGTGATAACCATATACGATGCTGAACTGCCCCTCACAAGTAATATATTTCATAATTTGAAGGCTAACTTCACTCAAAAATGGCTGTAGGCTGGTTCTCCAGACCCCATTCTTATCCTCTGAAAACGGTTCCTCTGATAAGAAGAATTCCTTTTTAGCCTTTTGGCCCAATTTCTTCTCCTCTTTATCCCAAGGTACCCCCTATGGTAGATCAATGACTCTGCTAATGAGTTGTGGGGTGAGTTTTAGGGTCAACCCTCTGAAGTTGACAATGGCTAGTGTTTTTTATTAGGCTTCAGGGACCTTAGGAATTCCTCTATTATTTCATCATCGTGACCTTGAATTTTGTCACAGAAGGTCATCCTGTTTTCACGGGAAAATAAGTCTACCAGCTCAGGAGTTTCTTGTAGTTTCTTGGAGTCCGAGGGTTCCCTTTTGATAAACCCTCCTGGCATGGTGAAAAATACTCTGTTTTGGCTTGCACTTTGAGAAGAAAGGGGATTCTATGTGTGTTTCCTCCTCAAAACATTGAAGACGGTATCTGCAGGCCACTTCGTATCAATTCCCCGGTGTTAAAACTTGACTGCCCGTGTATAGAAGGACGACTCGTGTTTCTCTAAACAGAGTGCAGAGCTAGGTTTCTATCATACACATAATCATGTAAAATTCACAGTTTTTTTCACCAGTTAGCCTTGACAGTGGCTCAACTTTTCTACAAGAGGAATTTACCTCAGGACTCATGGAGAAAATCTTGGACACAAACCAATGAAGAAAATTTCATGCAACCACAAGTAAACTGCTATTTGGATGCACAAAGAGACTTGCTTTTAAAAAAATTTCTACCCCATCATGTCGAATTCACCACCTTTTGAACTATTATGCATAGGAGTGGTGTGATCAGGCCTACCTCTCTGAGAATTGCCACCCTCGACGTAGACAGTCCAGGCTTCTTCATAATGTCAGGTTTCCTGTAGCACATTTTCCTGTAGAAAGCTTTTCTGGCTTCTGGAGGACGTCATAGTGGTTCTGGACAAGTCTGAGAGGTGGAAGGATGTTGGAATAGGCCGAGAAGCTCGGGCTAACAACCTGCAAAGGAGGAGGATGCGTACTCTGCTGCAAAAAAGGTTGCAAGTGCGAATGATAGCAGTTCACCATGAGTTATTCGACCGGGCAATTTGAATTGTTGCGCAATTCATGGCGCATGGGTGAGCTATCTAGGCCGATCCGTTAGCCAACGTCATGGCCATCATTCTTTGGCATGTCTCTAACCACCAAATCCTTCCTTCTGCCATTCACTGCCACCATTTCTGTCACACTGTCGATTCTCCTGGACTGGACACTTCCCACGTGTCAACTGCCCGTCTTTTTGGCATAACCAAGCTCGTTCAGATCCCACGAGGCCATCCGATTGGCTGTGGGTGGCCAGTTGACTGGCCACCAAGCTTGTTCAATCCGCCCATTTCAGAGTCATGAAAATTTTAGAGTATAGTTCATGCAATTTGACGAATAAGGTTAGACACTTACCTGTATGGCCGTGGACGTGTTTTGCAGGCTTCGGGACGTGGGATGCTGGATTTGCTTGCTGCTGCTTCATGCACAGGTGCTGGAGCTCCTCTTTCATTGGTTGATGCTGGATACAAGACTTCGGGACCCGACCCTGTGGTGGTAAATGCTGCATGCAATAGCTTCGTTTGATTCAAGCTGCTGGTGTCTCCATAGTATGTTCTCCAGCCGGATCAGCTGCTACAAGATTCTTGTAGGACATCCTATAGCCATTTCTCCTCCTAGGGTGCATGCTGAAACAAACAAAGTTACGTTCACGGATGAAGGGTCTTGATGGAGCCTTGACAGGTAAATTGTGCGAGGCTCTGCATGCTTGATTTGTCACTTGAAAAAACAAATTTTAATCTGAGGAAACAGGATTCTTGTATGACTGTGTAGGAATATTCAACCAGATTGTGGCAATGGTGGTGGAAGGAGATGAAACAAGTGGAAGATGGAAGAAAAGAGTGGTTTCATGCCTCATCAACATATTTCAATCTTCAAATCCTCTCCATAATCAATTCTGGCCTGCCCAAAGGCTCTACAGGATGTTTCCTATAGAAATACAGAACTTCCTGTAGAAAGTCCTGAAACTTCCTATAGAAGGTTGAACAATGACCAGATTGTGTCCGAATCCTAAAAAAATTGGGTGTCCATGGAGGGAGCGTATCTGAGGATGCCTGGTAACTTGGTAGGGACCCTTGTCCTCGTGTTGGGAGGCCTCCTTTCTGCACTGTATTCTTGCAACCTACAACAATTCTTCAGAGATTAAAATTGCTTCTTCTTTCTTTGTTTCTTTCTTCTTTTTCTTTTTTCTTTTTTTTCCTTTTTTTTCCTTTTTTTTCTCTCTTTTTTTTCTTTTTTTGAGCGAGAGACAACAGGGGTGCCTCCAGGAGGTTTTCACCCCTACTATCTGCCTTGGTTTCCTTAGAGAGGTTTTCACCCAAGGGTCTTTTTATTCCAATTCTTTATTTTCCAAGAGATAACAAGGGCGCCTCAATGAGGTTTTCACCCCTACCATCTGCCTTGGGCGCCTCAGAGAGGTTTTCACCCAAGGATCTTTTTTATTTTTTTTTATTTTTTTATGATGCTTAAGGTATTGCCGGAACAGAGGTAGAACCCTTCTCTATTACCAGCACTGATTTTTCCACAGTTTCAATGAACTCCTGCCTTGAAAGGGGTTTTCTGTAGATCTTCAGTCGATGCCCATTGACGAGCATGGGGATGGCTTCCTCATCAATGGTCTGGATAAGGATGGAACCATTGTCATTGCACTTCTCCACTGCATATGGTCCTAGCCATCTTGTGCTTAGCTTCCCTTTGAAATCCTTATGTCTGGAGTCATACAACAACACCCAATCTCCTGGCTGGAATTGTTTTTCATTAAGGTGCTAGTCATGCCATATCTTCCTCTGAAGTTGAACCACTTCTGAGTGAAGGAGGCCCTGCATTCAGTGTTCATCTAACCCATTCAGCTGCAATAACCTTTCATGTTGAGCATGGCTGAGATCTAGGTCCAGCTGAGCTGCCATCCTCAATGTGTTGTACTCGAACTCGACTAACAGCAAAGCTCTCTTCCCGTAGACCAGCTCATAAGGTGTGAAACTGGTGGTGGTCTTCCAAGTGGTGTTGTAGGCCCAAGTGGCCTCAACCAGGTGATTTTCCCAATCCTTTCTGCTGCTGCTCACCACCTTAGTCAAAATCCCTTCTAATGCTCTATTAGTGATTTCCACCTGCCCATTTGCTTGAGGATGATATGGGGTGGAAGTCCTATGCTTGATCTTGTGATGAGCAAGTAAGTTTTCAATTAAGTTGGAGGTGAACTGGATTCCTTGATCGATGACTAACTCTCTTGGGTAGCCAAATTTGTAGAAGATGTTTTCTCTTAAAAAATCGGCCACCTTTTCTTCTGTCACTGCTTTGATTTCCTTGGTTTCTGCCCACTTTGTCAAGTAGTCTATGCACACAATGATGTAATACCTTTGCCTCGAAGGAGGGTTGATAAGACCCACAAAATCCATGCCCCACTTCTCAAATGGCTCAAGGGTCACTTGAGGTTGGAGAGGCATTTCGTTCCTTGGAGTCGGTTTCCCCATCCTCTGGCATTAGTCACATTGGTTGATCTATCTTCTGACATCTTGATGAAAAGTGGGCCAATAGTAGCCTGCTTGTAGAATTTTGAAGGCAATCCTCTTTGCTGCAAAATGGCCTCCATATGTTCCATCGTGACAGGTTAGGAGGATGTCAAAGGCTTCCTCCTCCCTAACACAATGCCTCAAGATCTGATCGGGGCCAGGTTTGAATAGGTTGCCCCCGATCCAAGTGAATGGGGCACTCTTCCTCACGATTCTGCTCTTCTCCTTTGAGGATAGATGCGGAGGGAACTGTGCTGAGACCAAGTAGTTTGCTATATCAGCAAACCACGGAGACAGTACTGAGATAGCAAACAGATTTTCATCTGGCATTTGGTCATCCACTATTCCTTCTTCACCTGTAGGTAAATGCAA
Source organism: Pinus taeda (assembly GCA_000404065.3). Classification (NCBI taxonomy): domain Eukaryota; kingdom Viridiplantae; phylum Streptophyta; class Pinopsida; order Pinales; family Pinaceae; genus Pinus; species Pinus taeda. The sequence goes on from APFE031434433.1 coordinate 42,678, forward strand.
TCTAGACAAGAAGTTAGCAACAACATTTTCTTTACCTAGTTTGTCAATGATAGTCAAATCAAACTGCTGCAACAAAAGTAACCATCTAATAATACGAGCATTTACATCAGGCTTATTCATTAAATATCTAATTACAGCATGATCAGTATGTACAAATGCTTGATAGCCAGTGATGTAGTGTCAGAACTTGTTCGGGGAATGGACCACGGCCAGGAACTCTTTCTCAGTTACAGTATAGTTCATTTCTACCTTGGACAGGTTTTTGCTGACAAAGTATATGGCATATGGAAGTTTCTCCTCAACTTGTCCTAAGGCTACCCCTATAGCTTTGTTCGAGGCATCAGTGTGGATGTGGAAAGGTAGGGCCCAATTTGGGCCTCTCAAAATTGGGGTAGACACTAACTTATCTTTCAACTCATTCAGAGCCCTTTGAAAGTCGTCGGTCAATTTAAACTCAACATCTTTTCCTAAGAGGCCAAATAATGGCGAGGTTAGCTTACTAAAATCTTTAATGAATCTTCTATAATATCCTGCTAAGCCTAGGAAACTACGAACATCTCTTACCTTCTGAGGGGGTGGAACCTTTTTGATGATAGCAATTTTGTTAGGATCCACCTATAATCTTTGGCGAGAAATGGTATGACCTAACACAATCCCTTCAGTCATCAGGAATTCACATTTTTCAGGGCTAAGGGACAGGTTCATCTCAATGCACTTGCTTAAAACATTTCCCAGGTTGGACAAAGCTTCTTGGAGGCTAGAACCATAAGGAGTAATTTCATCCATATAGATTTCCACCGAATCATGAACCATCTTGGCAAAGATGCTCAGAACAGCTCTCTGGAAAGTGGCAGAAGCATTGCATAGCCCAAAGGGAAGGACTCGGTAGGCAAAGGTACCCCATGGACAAGTGAAGGTGGTCTTATCTTGGTCCTCCAGGATGATTTGGATCTAATTATACCCACTAAACCCATCTAGGAAAGAGAAAAACTAATTTACTGCCAGTCCATCCAACACTTGATCTATGAAAGGCAAAGGGAAGTGGTCTTTCTTGGTGGCTTTGTTCAGTTCTTTGTAGTCTACACAGATTCTCCATTTCCCATTTTTCTTGGGTACCAACACCAGAGGGGAAACCCAATCGTTGTCCGAGATGAGGTAGAGGAATCCTGCATCCAACAATTTTTTCAATTCTTCTTTAGCAATGTCCTTAAGGGCTCAATTCATTCTCCTCTGAGGTTGCCTGACTGGTTTACAGTCCTCTTTAATGTAAATATGATGGGTACAGACTGAAGGATGGATTCCTTTCATTTCCTTGTAGCTCCAGGCAAAAGCCTCCAAATGGAGGTTCAAGAGGCTACATAGCTCTTTTTCCTGAGAGGGAGAGAGAGAGGAGATAATCTTTAAAGTTCTTTCAAGGCCAAACTCCACATTCTTAACTCTGGGAGTGGTCGAATCAGTCACGTAGGATTTTGGATTAAGTTCTCAATCAGATCATCCTCGGTTTGAGGACCTCCCCTGGTAGCCTCCACCGTGCATAATGGTGCAGAGTAGACTACCTCTATCTGAAGAAAACATCTTTTTCTATTTTTTATTCAGTCGTCAGTTTCATCATGCATAGGCTTTCATTGTTCTTGACTGTGCAGGGGTGGATCAATGAGGAGAAATGCTTGGAAGAGGTCGGGAAGGTTCAGAGAGGGTCTAAGAAGTCCCTAACACCATTCCAGAGAGTTTCACAAAGTTTGGCTATCAAGAAACCTCATTTGTGAGCTTCTACAGGGAGTCTGCAGGGGTTCTACAGGATGTTCAGGAATTTCTACAGGATGTTCAGAAATTTCTACAGGATGTTTAGAAATGGGATTTTGGAGGATGGATGAGTGAGGGAAGATGAAGTAATGGGTATGGAGGTAGGATAGGGGTCTGAAGTGGCCAAGGGACTGGTGGATGGAGTGGGGAGAAGGTGTAGATGGCTGAATTGGCTCAAAGAAGGCTGAAACAATGGTTGCACAAAAAGGTAGGGTTACGTGGGCAAGATGAAAAATGTGAGACGAGGAACCTAGTTAGTAGATGGAATGGATGGTTCTGATGAAGCTTGGGTGGATGAAGAAGTGGTAGAGATGCTCTGCAGCGTGTACTTTCGGCTGAACCCACAAAGACTTGCAAGTAACCAAAGTCCTAGTTAATCTAATCTAGCTAACAATAAAGTGAATGAACAACAACTTTATTTGAAAGGGAACCATATATATCAACTATGCAATGAAACATTTCAAAGATCTGAACATGTAACAAACTTCTGCAAATGAAAACAGTACACTAGTGATTGCATGGCAAAGCAAAAATAGTGCTTTTGTTTGGGACAACAAGGTTACTTCAATTCCAGCCCCTGATCCAATGAGGGAGAGGTGAAACCAAAGGTGTTTGTTGGCCCTTTTTCTAGATCTTTTTCCCTGTTATTATCCTACCAACCTATTCTAAACATCAGAAGAATTTCTAACCATAAATGGTGACCTAGTTAATCAACATAATTGAATCTGCCTAACAGAAATACGTTTGCAAATGCATATAAGGAAAAACAATGCTGCATAAAGAAAAGATAGCAATACATAAAGGAGGCCTTTGGCTCTCAGGTTGGGCCCAACACTAAGAGCTACGGCTCCTATAGAGAACTCAGAGCTGATATAAAATAGGATTTCATATCATTATCAAAAAATAGTCATCAATCAAAAGTTATGCCAAAATGGCTACAAGAAAACGAGTTGAAAGTGACAGCACTATAGTGCAAAAACGCAATGGTTTCAAAAGTAAACTAAGAAGGCTGAGGCCTTCTCATTTATACATCACGAGGGCCCTAGAAGGCCTCCTAAATTCAAGGGACTCGATTGTCCCAACTGTTAGTAGACACTCCCTTTTCCAAAATCTTCTTGGCTGCCTTCAAGATCCATTTTGGTTGCCTGTGAACTCGGAGTTGAGGGTGGAGATCCCAAGGAAGGGCTATTTAATGTCAAAGACAAACCCGCTATGAATCCTCACCTCAAGCTTGGTTGTCACCTAGCCCATGATTGCTCGTTTTTGCTCCAACATGTGTCCAAAAACCTGAAATAACCACGTGTTAGCCACCTAGGTAGAGTGACCACCCTTATTCGTTCAAATGACTTAAACATACTAAAAAATAATGCATAATCTATGAAAAATGGAGGATTGAACAAGGATTGAAAAAGGATAATTAGGCAAAATGAGTCCAATAAGTTACCCAATTTGGGGCTCATCATCATCCCCCTACTAAATGGGTTGCTCATCCTCTGAGCAGCTAGTCCAACTCCTCGTCCTTAATTGCTTTGATCACCTCCCTCACATCCCAGGCATCTGAAGTAATATCTTCTTCACTGTCATGGAATCTAGCCTTCCTTTCCACCTCTTCCCACTGCTTATGCTCTTCTTCTTCTGTGCCTCCTTCTAGCAACCCCAAAAGCAAAGGTGGACTTAACTTGAGGCCTATCCAGGTGGCCTGAAGATTCTGCATAGACTTTTTGTAGAGAGGCACTCATGCCAAGGCCTCCCTCATTCTAGTTGGGGTGTGGTATTCCCTGATTTTGAGGTTTTGGGACAATGTGTTCCACCTACGGGTGCAAGCATGAACACAGTTGTCCCCCAATAGTCGCTCCATATCCTCAAAGTGTGCTATGGCCTGAGCCTGCCGATCCATGTACTCTAACAGGGCCTGAGAGTCAGTTGCTAGGTGCTGGTGGGCAGATATCAATTCTGAGGGGTCCCCTGGCTCTGCTCTAATCAGTAGTGGTTCGTGTAGTTCCCAGTCCATGACATTTCTGACCTCTGCCGCTCTCTTTTCTTCATGGTTTAGCCATGAGGTCATTGCCATAAGCTGCATGTCCCCTACTACTCTGTTGGGATCCCACGAGGTCATGTTGGGAAGGGCAAAATTATGAAGGTAGAACTCTGGTAGCTTGGCCTTTTCTTCTAACGAACTGCTGTTACATAAAGCCATGAATTGTTGGGGGTTTTGGATTTGAGTGATACCTCTCTGTGCCAACGTATTGATCTAAAATTGCAGCCACTGATCCCTGAGGTATAAGACGTAGGATTTGGCCAGCTGCCTACATTGCAGAGCTTCCATTGCCCAACTAGCCATTCAGGCCAGTTGGGCCTCCTTCTCTTGTATCTGCTGTTTTAGAGATTGTATATCTAGGCCTGCTTGCAATTCTCTTTCCTGTAGTTGTCAGTTTAGTGCCTCAAGTTCAACTTGCATTCCTTCTTTCCTCTGAGGCTCTTCTGTGGTGTCTTTGGCTGATGTGGCCTCCCTTTGGTGCTGTTGTTCTCCCCAGAAGTGAGACCTGTCTTCTTTCCTCTATCCTTGTAGTTGTAGCTGTTGTCTAAGCAGCTCACTCTCTTCTCGTAGCTTGGCCCGCTAGTAGCTCTCCACATGCCGTACCCGTGCCAATTCTCTTTGGGCCTCCTTGAGCTTTAACTCCAGAGGACCTATATCTGCCACCCCCTTGGATTTAGCGATCTTCAACCAAGTGTTGGTCCTTACTCTTTCTTCCTCTAGTGCTAGGAAAAGTGGCACTGTGAATTTTTGAGGAATGATTTTCCCGGCCTCTAAGAAGTTATAATAAAAGCCCAGACTAGGCTGGGGGCTTGGTTCCAAAATGGTATCGGCCTTCTTTTCCTCCTGTGATGACTTGGATGCTTTTTCCTCCATCTTTTCGATCTCTTTCAGTCTAGCCAATGTTTCCTGTAGAGTAGCCTTGGCATCCTGTAGAGAGGCCTCCGAGTTCAATTTCTCCATCCTTTCCTTCCATGTGGATGTCTTCGGGCTTCCCCGCTGATATGTTATGGATGTCTTTTGTGTGGATGGGGTGTCTTCAACTGTAATTGGTCCTTTGGACTGTTTCTCCTTTGGTCTACCAGTTTTAATCCTTGTGCTTCTTCTCACCTTAAAATACATGGAAGGCTCCCTCTTCCACTTTTCTTTCTGCTTGGGAGATGTGCTAAGGGCAGCCAGCATAGCTGCTACCTCCCTAGCTATAATCTCAGGAGATTCTTCCTTCCCTTGCCCTTTTTTTAGACTTCCTGTAGAAATGGCCTTCTGGCTTCCTGTAGAACCAGTTGGCACTGTTTTGGCCGGCTTGGCTGGGGGTGCTTTTTCTTTTAGCTTGGTTGTGGCTGCCTTAGGTGTGCCTTCACTTGCTTCGACTTTTTCAGTCCTTTCTGCCCTACTCTGCAATCTTTTCCCCTGTGTGTTTTGTGTCATTTTTCCACCCACCGTTTTGGCCTTAGCAGCTTGGCCTTTCTCTTGTGTCCCTTTCTGTCCTTGCTTTTGTGGTTTGACTGGGATTTCCTGACCCTTGGCTTTCTTTTCTGCCTCAATGTGCTCCTTCTCCTCGCTGCTAGAGGAAGTGAGTTCCTCAGCCAAAATTCAGATGTCATCATCCTTAGACATATTTTGAAAAATTTCCCATGAGAGGGATAGTGTAGGTATGGAGTGCATCTTCTACTAGGAGCTTGATAAGCCCATGATAGGCAAGCTGGTCTGGTGTCCCCTCCCTCAGTTTTGTGGCGCACTCAATCAAGGATTACAGGAGGAAGTAGGGGATGCTCAACTTTTGTTCTGTGGGCAAGTCCATTTGGTTCCTGAGTTCAGTTAGCAAACAAAAGTGATAACCATATACGATGCTGAACTGCCCCTCACAAGTAATATATTTCATAATTTGAAGGCTGACTTCACTCAAAAATGGCTGTAGGCTGGTTCTCCAGACCCCATTCTTATCCTCTGAAAACTGTTCCTCGGATAAGAAGAATTCATTTTTAGCCTTTTGGCCCAATTTCCTCTCCTCTTTATCCCAGGGTACCCCCATTGGTAGATCAGTGACTCTGCTAATGAGCTGTGGGGTGAGTTTTAGGGTCAACCCTTTGAAGTTGACAGTGGCTAGTATTTTTGATCAGGCTTCAGGGACCTTAGGAATTCCTCTATTATTTCATCATCGTGACCTTGAATTTTGTCACAGAAGGTCATCCTTTTTCCACGGGAAAATATGTCTGCCACCTCAGGAGTTTCTCATAGTTTCTTGGAGTCTAAGGGTTCCTTTTTGATAAACCCTCCTGGCATGGTGAAAAATACTCTGTTTTGGCTTGCACTTTGAGCAGAAAGGGGATTCTATGCATGTTTCCTCCTCAGAACGTTGAAGACGGTATCTGCAGGCCACTTCATATCAATTCCCCGGTTTTAAAACTTGATTGCCCGTGTATAGAAGGATGACTCGGGTTTCTCTAGACAGAGTGCAGAGCTAGGTTTCCAGAATACACGTAATCATGTAAAATTCACAGTTTTTTTCACCAGTTAGCCTTGACAGTGGCTCAACTTTTCTACAAGAGGAATTTACCTCAGGACTCATGGAGAAAATCTTGGACACAAACCAATGAAGAAAATTTTATGCAACCACAATTAAACTGCTATTTGGATTCACAAAGAGACTTGCTTTTAAATTTTTTTCTACCCTAGCACGTCGAATTCACCACCTTTTGAACTATTATGCATGCGAGTGGTGTCTTCGGGCCTACCTCTCTGAGAATTGCCACCCTCGATGTAGACAGTCCAGGCTTCTTCATAATGTCGGGTTTCCTGTAACTCATTTTCCTGTAGAAAGCTTTTCCGGCTTCTGGAGGATGACACAGTGGTTCTGGACAAGTCTGAGACGTGGAAGGATGTTGGAACAGGCTGAGAAGCTTGGGCTAACAACCTACAGAGGAGGAGGACGCGTACTCTACTGCAAAAAAGGTTGCAAGTGCGAATGACAGCAGTTCACCATGAGTTATTTGACCGGGCAATTTGAATTGCTGTGTAATTCATGGCGCATGGGTGAGCTGTCTAGGCCGATCCGTTAGCCAACGTCATAGACATCATTCTTCGATGTGTCTCTAACCACCAAATCCTTCCTTCTGCCATTCACCACCACCATTTCTGTCACACTGTCGATTCTCCCGGACTGGACACTTCCCACCTGTCAACTGCCCGTCTTTTTGGCATAACCAAGCTCATTCAGATCCCACGAGGCCATCTGACTGGCTGTGGGTGGCCAGTTGACTGGCCACCAAACTTGTTCAATCCGCCCATTTCACAGTCATGAAAATTTTAGAGTATAGTTCATGCAATTTGACAAATAAGGTTAGACACTTACCTGTGTGGCCATGGACGTGTTTTACAGGCTTCGGGACGTGGGATGCCGGATTTGCTGGCTGCTGCTTCGTGCACAGGTGCTGGAGCTCCTCTTTCATTGGTTGATGCTGGATACAAGACTTTGGGACCCGACCCTCTCGTGGTAAATGTTGCAGGCACCGGCTTCATTTAATTCAAGCTGCTGGTGTCTCTATAGTATGTGCTCCAGCCGGATCAACTGCTACAGGATTCCTGTAGGACATCCTGTAGCCATTTCTCCTCCTAGGGTGCATGCTGAAACAAACAAAGTTGCATTCATGGATGAAGGGTCTTGATGGAGCCTTGACAGGTAAAGTGTGTGAGGCTCTGCATGCTTGATTTGTCACTTGAAAAAACAAATTTTAATCTGAGGAAACAGGATTCTTGTATGACTGTGTAGGAATATTCAACCAGATTGTGGCAATGGTGGTGGAAGGAGATGAAACAAGTGGAGGATGGAAGAAAAGAGTGGTTGCATGCCTCATCAACATATTTCAAGCTTCAAATCCTCTCCATAATCGACTCTGGCCTACCCAAAGGCTCTACAGGATGTTTCCTATAGAAATATAGAACTTCCTGTAGAAAGTCCTGAAACTTCCTGTAGAAGGTTGAACCACGACCAGATTGTGTCCGAATCCTAAAAAATTTGGGTGTCCATGGAGGGAGTGTATGTGAGGATGCTTGGTAACTTGGTAGGGACCCTTGTCCTTGTGTTGGGAGGCCTCCTTTCTGCACTATATTCTTGCAACTTGCAACAATTCTTCCGAGATTAAAATTGCTTCTTTTTTCTTTGTTTCTTTCTTCTTTTTCTTTTTTCTTTTTTTTTCCCTTTTTTTTTTCTTTTTTTTTCTCTCTTTTTCTTTTTTTTTTTTTT
>APFE031434433.1:68713-114056 GCA_000404065.3 Pinus taeda
TAATGTAAGGGCACAATAATAACAATAGTGGGCTTGTATGGGGCACAATAGTAACAATATGGGGACTACATGGGTACATAAGGGGGTTGTATAAATAACAATAAGGGGTTACACTAGTAGTATAGGGGCTTAACATTTTGTTTGGCTTGCATAATGTCCAATTACGTTGTCAGAGTCCCTCAAATATTAGTTTTGAAATCCTCTAGCAGGTTGCCAATTTTTGCATGAGTTATACCTCCACCAGAGATTTTGTTGTCCCTTGTGGTCATGTCGCGTTCTACTAGCTTCAATATCATGCTACCTCTTGAACACCTGATACACAAATTAATGATGTCAACATAATTCTCCTGATATATATCACCTTTAGCCATAATATTTAATGTTTCTACCCATTGTTCTTTCATCCCTTTAATTGGTGTAGTTTTTAGTACATTATCAAGTAAACGCAGAGTTGCATAGGGAGACTGCTAGAGGTTATATTGAAATTTTTCCACATATTCTTCTAATGTTTCACTTGGTCTTGCTACCATCTAGAATATTTCGTCTTTCAATTCCCTAGATCAGCAATAGTCCTGATACTTTTTTAGGAAATAGGTTTTCATTTGTTCCCAATCATTTATTGTACCTCCACCTAATCCCATAAACCATCGCAAGGCTACTCCTTTCAATGTAGAGGGAAACAACCTTAGTTTTTGGGGTTCGGTGGTATAATCATACCCCTGACACAATACATCAAAATCAAACAGGAATGCATCTGGATCCCTTGATGTCAGCACATGAAAGGTAGGATTAATTTGGAGAGGGATGGCTTCCATAGGTGCGTTGACCGCTATGTCAATAATGGGATACTGGAAGGTGGAGGTTTGAGGTGCTTGTGGGTTTTTGGCCATTTGATCAAGTATGTGCCAATACCCTTCTGGGATCTCTAGAGAGTTATTCCTAGGATGACTATAATGGGTGGGAATGAGTCTAACAGTACTCCCCTGGTCTGGGATAATGAGTGTTCCTTGCTGAACTACTACCTAGGGGAATCTTGGCTCCTCTGTTTCCCCTGCTTCTTCTTGAATGAACTTAACAACACTCCCTCTATCTAGGATGTTGAGTGTTCCTGGTTGAATTATTACCTGAGGGGATCTTAGCTCCTTTGTTTCCCTAGTTTCTCCTCCTCCTTCGCGAAGATTACTAGAATTCCCTTCTTGTAAAAAAATTGGGCGAGAATTTTCAAATTTCTTGATAATTCTGCTCAGTCTCTTCTATTTTGTTGTGGACCTCAACAAAGGCTATAGATGGTGAGCCTGTGGCCCGAAGGGAGCCAGTAGGTTGTCTGGAAGCAACTTTTCTAGGACCTACTGATGGCTAAGATTCGACTTTCTTTATGATGTCGTCTATGAAAGTTGATCGTCCAAGGGTCACTGGTCCCTTAGCTTTGTCGAGTTTGGGTAGTGGAATTGGATTATTTTCAATTTCTTTCTTCTTAGTCATACACACAATTCAAATATTTACCTCTACCCTAAGTTCTTAACAATTCTGCTGGAAAGCGAGTGGGGGAGCAGGCAATTTATGTGCTCCGTACATAGGTTCTTACCTTTCATTTTTAATACCCAATTATCTCCCAACAGACAAGCAGCAAATACCTATTTCATATTTCTATAATTGCGCTGAAAAGCGGGCGGGGGAGCAAGCACTTTACTTGCTCGTTACATAGGTTCTTACCTTCCATTTTCAAAACCCAATTCTTCTTCAACAACAATCATGAGATGTACACTACTCCTTAGAAATGGCTACACTCTCCCTGGCAATGGTGCCAAAATGTTGAGTGATAAAAGGCGCCTCTTTAACTCCTAATTATCTTCACATTAATTATGAATTCGGGCAAGTCTTTCTATTTCAAGAGTGTACATAGTATGTGGCAGCTATTTAACTTAGAGAGTAATGCTTCTAAATTGCAGTATATTTCTTTGAAATACAAGAGGAAATGGATGTAGCAAGTAAATTCTAATAGCAATCAAAAGAAAACTCGATCCTCTAATGAAACTAGATCAAACATTCATCAAAGTAACAACAATCATCAGTCGAAAATACAGTAGTAATAACTCATTCCTCCTTTAACTGATTTATTCTTAATCAAACACAATCCTTAATATAAGCAGTAGATGATCTCAATCTGAAAGCTTCGATAGTAGTAGTCAATATTGTTTATAGTAGATGATCTCAAAACAGAATGCTTAAATAAATAACTAGATATAAAATAACAATAAACTAAATCAATGATATTACTGCAAAATACATAAATAGAACAATTCCGTTGAGATTGGAAAATAGGAAATAGCAAAGCAATAGAATTGCAAAAAGTAGAAATTCAATCAAACCATCACATTGAAAGAATCATAAATGCATGATACCAGAACAACAAGTGAATCCACCAGGGTGGGGCCCTTAGCCGCCAATGAACACTGTTGGATTACTTTAGGAGATGTGAAGGAACAACAAATATTTTATATATTAATCATTACATAAGAATTACAGTAAGTTCATGCTCTGCTCAACAACAAGAGTCAATGATAAAAGTTACAATTTCTCAATAATAATTCTCCTCCTCCTCTGCTTACAATTGTTGCCTTTTATAATGGGAAAGAGGTAAAAAGATAAATAGTAAACGCGATCCCTCAAGATCAAGAGATCCTGATGGATTCGCACAATTTTCCAACTTCAGTCATCTCTCCCTTCTCACGTTGATCCCTGTGATTCATTTTGTCCTTATCTGTAACTATCGCGCTCCTTCATTGGCTTGCTACTTTTTCGTTGTTCCTTGGTTAGGGAACGATAGTTGTCCCTTTTCATATTTTTCCTACATAAAGAAGGATAACGATCAACCAAATTGTAATTATAGATAATTTCCTCATTCTTACCATAATACTTTGATATATTAACATTTTAGGATATAAAAGGGATAGAACTAAAGGAAAAGGATGATGAAATAAACAACATATGCACACCTTTTCCATGACTCAACAGTCCCTTTCCTAAATGTGGGTCAACCACTTACAATTATTAATATAGGATTTATTGACTCTTTAACTAACTATAGCTATGACTCAACCCTATTACATAAATAAACAGGTTAGGGTTGGACCCTAACATACCTTCCCCCATCAAAAGTAGCCTTTTCCTCAAGGCTGAAGCTGTGGAAACTGCTGAAGAATAGTGGTTGGTTTCTAAGCCGCATCTTCTAGAGAGGTATCTTTCCACTTAACAAGGACTTTCTTGATTATGCAGCCATGCAAATTTCGTTCTCGCATATTCAAGACTTGTTCAAGTTGGAGCCAGAGTGAACATTCTTCATCCAATTCAGGTAGACTAGTTTGAATTCTGCAATTGTTCCCCACCACTTTCTTGAGGCATGATACATGGAAGACTGGAATGATTTTTAAAGTTGGTGGCAAGACAAACTTGTAGGCTACTGCTCCAATGCATTGAAGTATTTGATAAGTTCAGTAGAATTTTGGAGCTAATTTTTGGCAGCCTTTTTCTTTGAGCGACATTTTCTTATATGGTTGCAGCAGTAGAATACCTGATGCCTTCTTGAAATGTGTGCTCTAAACGATGTTGGTTTTTATATTGCTTCATTTGATTCTCAGCTTGATGGATATTATATTTGAGATGGGCTATCATGATTGCATGGTTCTATAGGAGTTGATCCACTGCTTGCACCTTAGAGCATCCAGGGATATAATAAATAGGTGAAGGTGTAAGTTGGCCATACACTACTTCATATGGAGTCATCTTGTTGGCTGCATGATAGTTATTATTATACCACCATTCAGCTAAAGGTAGCCACTATACCCATTGATGTTGCTTTTCTGAAGTGAAGCACCTTAGGTATGCCTCCAAACATTTGTTGACTGCTTCAGTTTGGCCATCAGTTTGGGGATGATAGGAATTACTTAGTTGGAATTGGGTTCCTCGTAGCTTGAAAAGTTCTTGCCAAAAGTTACCTGTGAAATTCGGATCACGATCAGACACAATGGAAGTGGGCATGCCATGCAGTTTGAAGATCTAGTCCATGAAATATTGAGCCACCAAAGTGGGAGTAAATGGGTGGGTAGAGCGCAAAATGATCATATTTAGGAAGTCTATCCACAACCACCACGATGATTGATTTGTTGCCTGACTTCAGGAGACCAGTAATGAAATCCATAGAAACATCCATCTAGATGGAAGCAGGGATTGGAAATGGTTGTAAGGTGTGGGGAACTTGATTGTTTCTCCTTTCTGGCATTGACACACCTCACATTCAGCTACAAAAGTAAGAATGTTAGTTTTCATGCCTGTCCAAAAGAAATAATGGTGAGTGCGAGCATAAGTCTTCTGAAAGTCTGCATGGATTGTAGTGGGAGATGAGTGCATCTCTGCCAAAATGCGTGTCTTGAGGGTGGATATCAGTAATATAACTACTCTATCCTTGTAGCAAAGAATCTCATCCTTCCTAGAGTAGCCAACTGAGGAATTAGCATCTGCTCTCAAGTTATTAATGAGTCGGGAGAGAGAGGGGAGTGAAAACCATTACTTGCGGGCTTCATCAATCCAATCGGGTATGGAAAGAGATATTGATAGAAGGGTGCTTTCATCCTCAAGTTGGCATGATAAATCATCCACTACTAGATTTTCATGCCCTTTCTTGTAAATTATCTCATAATCATATCCCAACATTTTGGTGAGCCATTTATTTTGCTGGGGCAAGGATAGACGTTATTCCAAAAAATATTTGAGGCTTTGATGGTCTATACGGATTTGGAAATGTCGCCCCAATAAGTATGGTTGACATGTATCTATTGCATGTAAGATGACCATCATCTCCTTCTCATAGGTAGATTGTCCCAGATGGTTCCCTCTCAGTTGTTGGCTAGTGAAAGCCTTGGGTCGACCTTCTTGCATTAAGAAAACACCAATACCAATACCTGGAGCATCACATTCAATCACAAAATATTTGGTGAAGTCGGGTAGTGCAAATACGGGAGTGAAACACATGGCCTTTTTGAGAGCCATAGATGCTTGTTGTGCTGCATCAGTCCAGAGGAATGAATTTTTCTTAATAAGGTTAGTGAGGGGCCTAGCAATGTGACCATAATTGTGAACAAATTTGTGATAGTAACTGGTGAGACCCAAGAATCCCCTCAAACTCTTCAAGGTTTTTGGTTGGGGCCAATCTTACATTGCTTGTATCTTTTTGGGATCCACCCGGATAGCCCTTGTGCAAGCGTCCATCCATATAGGTGGGTGGTGCATCTGGACATGGGCTTGGATGGCTTCTTTGAGACCATTTATAAAACATTCCAAGTAGAATTCATCTCCTAGACCTTCTGTGTCGATGGCCAATGTCTCAAAGAATGCAATGTAGCCTTTTACTGTGCCTATCTGTCGAAGCTTAGTAAGACGACCCAAAAAATTAGAATCTCTGTCAAAGCGATCACAAAGAGATTTTGAGAACACTTGCCAAGTTATGTTCCTGGGATAGCATTTATGATGTCACTCCCACCATTTCCATCTCTCTTGGTCCATGTAAAGGGATCCCACATGTAGTTTAGTTTGATTATCTCAAATATCATTTAGAATGAAATATTGTTCCATTTGTGCTACCTATACTACCGGATTAGAGCCATCAAATTTATACATGTCTAGCTTGGGTGGGCGAGGGTGGCAATGTTGTTGATTTCCATGGAAGTGAATATGATGGCTAGATTCTCCTTCAAGATCTTCATTAATACCATGTGCCTTCACATGCAACACTGACATGCTCATTTTGAATTGTGCCATGAATTTTTTCATCTGTTCTTCTTTTCTCTGGAATGAATCCAACTTTTGTTCAAGGCCCTCGATCTTCTCGTTTGCCATGACTTGAGCTCTTGTTACTACCATACACAGATCTTGGTCACTTGTCGTGACTTTGAAAAAATTTGGGACCACCCAAAAATTGAATTTGACAAGTGAATGGTACCACTACGATCAGCTCTTCGTCATGAATCTTAAGGCTTAAGTCTCTTGTAAGCATCCCGGGAAGGCCAAATAATAGAAAACTTGATCCTACCCAATGTCATGTGAAAATTAAGCCCATACTATAGGAGCCATAAGCCTCACTATGAAAATGGTTAGATCTGCCTACGAAACCCCAATTGTTGAGTGTGAGTTGGACTGCAGCAGCGAAAGAACCGCAACTGCTAGAATTGAATGGTACTATCGCAGTAGAACCTCACCTGGTGGATTTAATTGTTGCGATGGTGACAAAACCCCAACTGCTAGATCTGATTTGGTAAATAAGATAATGGGCAATCTTCAGAGATTCGAGGGAACTATGGTCTCAAAGGAGTGTCAGGTGCTATAGATTGCAATATACATAAGGGTCCAACAATAGTACTTGGCGCAATATTTCATGGCACTAACCATACCCTTAGCCGTACTACTCAACTACCCTATCATATGCATGAGTAATCTCCCCGAGTGTTGTTCTCAGTGTACTATAGTAGCAAGATGACCGACGATTTATCTAAGGCAAGGTTTCAAGTGAGCTTAAGTGGTTTCTGATATTCCCAGAGGGTACATAGAAGTAGTTTCTACGCGGTTCTATCTAATGTGCTACTACTCAAAGGGGTACCCATAGGAGTTACAAGGGAATCCAACAAGCATGACCACCTCTTGTATTTCCTGTGTACATACCTCCCAAAATCCGCAAGTTTATGCGCTCAATGATAGATGTCGTGGTTTAAAGACGCCAGAACACATCTCTAGCCTAAGAAAAAATTCTACGAAAAATGGAGGTACCACCGGTCCTCGAAAGTGCTTTGATACCACTTGTTATGCTCTTGACCTACGAGAAATTCCAGAATACCAAATATGTGAAGAAATACAACCCAGAACACAGAACAAAATGAGAAAAACAACAAGTATTTTATTATTTAGAGATGAAAGTAGTGTTCACTTGCCTCTTCGAGGGGGCAACCTCCAAAAGAGCAGAGCTTGATTACAAAATAATACTCTATATATCTCAATGGGGAGTCTCTATCCTTTATATAGGATTCATACATACAATACCATGGGTCATTACCATGGTTCTCTCAATGCCATTTATCTAATACCATGGCCCATTTTCAACTAACTGTGGTCCCTTTCTTAAATGCAAGTCAACCACTTACAATTATTAATACGGGCTTTATTGACTCTTTAACTAACTATAACTATGACTAGACCCTATTACATAAATAAATGGGTTAGGGTTGGACCCTAACATCTGTAGTGTGTACACCATAGCCAAGCCTTCTCACTCCGTTCTGGAATAATTCCTCTCCATCTTAAACAATTTTTGACTCGCAAATGTAATGGGGTGATCAAGATCGCCCTCTCCTGGTTGTGCTAAGACAACTCCCAAAGCTATGCATGATGGCATCCACATAAACATGGAACTCCTTCTTCCAATCTGGAAACACCATGATTGGCGCTATGATCATTTTCTCCTTCAAGATGTTAAGGCTTGTTTGACACTCATTATCCCAATGTAAGGTGGCATCTTTCTTTAGTAATTTCTCCATCAGCACAACGATTTGCGCATATTCCTTGATGAATTTTCAATAATACCCAGTATGTCCCAGAGTTATGCGTAGTTTTTTCATGTTCTTTGGCAGATCCAAATTGATAATAACAACGATTTTTGCAGGGTCTAGCATTAGCCCTTGCTTACAAATGACATGCCCCAGTAAAATTCCATAAGTTACACAAAAAATACTCTTCTTCAGATTCAATGAGATTTTATACTTTCTGCAAATATCCAACATCAAGCGCAAGCTTGAGACATGCTTTTTAAACAGTCCAAAGACTGTCTAGTCATCGAAGTAAAACTCCAAAAACTTGCGAATGAATTCTTTAAATGTTGAGATGACAACTCTGGAAAATATTGTTTGTAAATTCTTCAAACCAAACGACATGATTGTATATTGAAAGGATCCCCATTCAATAGAAAAATTGGTATTACTTCTATCTTCTAGTGCTATCTTAATCTGATGGTACTGTGAAAACTTGAACTAATAAAGAATAATTTGAGACAGATCTATTTATTTTCTTATGTTCACGTAGTTTATGTATTTTAAACTATTTATGGTTCATTTTTGTACATTTCTTCTGCAATTTCATCGTGAAGGTTCAAATATTTTCTTATATGACGAATAATACATGTTAGACTAGTTACACACAACTGACAAATGTGTTAAGTAGGGAAACACTCTACGACTATAACAATAAGATTAACAACTCACGAAGGACAGATTAAACCCCAAACTAACAAAACCTTACAGCCACACTGCATAACCCATCTGGGTGTAGAAACCTGGTTCTAGCATTCCCCAATATTGCCTCAGGTGGGACTACGGTTTGTGGAAGCATGTTGTTGTCGAAAGGGTCACCGTTATAGGGTTTTATTGGTTAGTGGACCTAAATCTAAACATGGGTCTAACAAGAGTACATTGGTAACTAGCCATTGTATCCACTAGTTATCTAGGAAACGTTTCCATGTAAATGGTTCATCAACCATTTGACATTCTCACATTACCCCCCATAAGATAGGATACCGGTATACCTACCAACCTATTACATATCCAAGCAATCCATTCCACAACTTGATAACTTCATGCATCAACACATCACTTGTATACCTAATCAAAGTATTAAAGTCTTAGAACAACCAATCTCAAGCTAATGTACGAGTACCCCTGCCATCATACCTATCTAAGTGGTTCATTCCACAACTGGAGTCATCAAGTTCTTCTACACAACATGTACGCTTGAACAATATGTCTTACAACTTCATAGGGAAATACACCTACCTATGACAAGATTTCACAACTGTGACTCGCATCACATGGTGGCTCCTTCACTAAACTTCAAGCCATTGACTCCATCTTCGTTTTCTTGTCCATATAGCCACTTTATCACTACATATCTAGCTTTTTTTATCCATACGTTGATTTGGCATTTCTTACTACTTGACCTCTCTCATTGCATCCATGTTGATCCATACCTTGACCTGGCCTTTCTATCTAATGAATTCCAAGCTCCATCTATTATTTTTGGGGTTTCTTTACCATTCCTTCAATTGGAAAATATTTATCCTTCAAACTTAATATATCCTCTATTTGTGATTTCTATATGCTGAAATTGGCCCCATTCAGCTTCTCCATATCACTCATTGCAGCAGTCTCCATACTACTAAGAAAACCTAACTTATACCATTAACATTAAAAGCTTGTGACTCTGATTCTAATTTTTAGGATCATAAGAATGAGAGAAGTGTTGGTGTCTAAAGACACTCTTGCTTATGATACTTTGAAGTAATGTTTCCATGTGAATTATAGGTTGTTATTATGAGTCTCGGGGACTTATTCTAGAAGTAGTTATTTTCTTATGTATGAGGTAGTTGTGTCACGTCCAAGTCATAGATCCACCTTCTTAGGATCTAGATTTGTCGAAGTGAGTGTTCTATATATTATATATATGTAACTATTGTGATCAATAAACATATAAAGTTTGATTTTTGTGTAACAATGTGCTCTCTCTCAATTTGTAAGTTGGTATTTGAGAAGGTGTTGGCTTAACTCCTTCATAGGGTGGCCAGGAAAATGTGAGCATGTCTTGAGTTTATTGCTATGTAAATAGATTAGGGTAGGAGATTGTGTCGTGTGGAGTCTTTGTGTGAGTAAATTTAATTTTTTCTCTGTAGATATATTCATCGTTTGCTTGATTGAGATTGGATGTATAAATTTGAGGAAAAGTAGATGTAAATTATGGTGGTTTTTATAGATCTAAGTAGCATTGAAAACAAGAAGAGAGCCTTCCAAGTGATCTACATCAAATGTCATTTACTGTACAGATCAATTTTTTATATCAAGATTTCAGGATCATTGAATTGAAAGGTGATTCCAAAGATTTAAGATTCGTGAATGCAAAGGCGATTCCATTTATGGCTCACTGGTTTGGAGCTATGAGTGAAATCGCTATGAAGATGCATATAGATGTGTGGGAGACTACCACTTTCCTGCCTACATGAGAGGGTATTCAATCATTGATGTATCACTTCCCTCACACTATAAATTCTTCAATGTGCAAAAGATCAAAGTTAGAATGGTGTTGACAACAAAAACTGACAACATTGTTCAACAAGTAATGAATGTCATGTGGAAAGATTTGGCCATGAACCTGCACAAGATAACAAACAATATTCAAATATTTTTTTTATTGTAATCAAATCAATGGGAAGCAATGGTGCGAGGGTTTTGAGAAATTTAGACTCGTATTTGCAGCTGAAAGAAATCACAGTGAAAATGTTGTGGAATGCATGAAGATTGCGACAACAAATTCAGTGGGAGTAAGTGATTATGATTTAATGGAAGGTGTTTATTCTTTTCATCTATGGATTTGAGATATTGGCATTCTTGGCATAAATAATTAATCCTCCTGCTCAATTTGCTCATGTTATATTTTGTGATTCGATAGTTGTGTGTTGTTCTCTGTGAATTTGGTTATCTGTCTGACCAAGAGTAGCAACTTCCTTTTATGATTTTCAAGATTTCATTAATCATGCACCTTTTGTTTGCTTCAATCAATTTATGTGTTGTGTGTATGTTTGTGTATCCAAGTTTGTGGTGTGAGTTGAAGTAGTAGTAAGCTATTATATTATGCAAAAATCAGATGACGCAGAACCACAAAGAAGAAGCCAACTATTAAACATGCTAATGTGACATGTCGAGCTCTGGGAGTGTAGTTAAAGGTTGTTCTTAATAAGGCCAAGTTGGTGTGACTTGTCATGCTCTGGGAGCCTCAGTATAAATTATTTTATATGAGGTCAAGTTGTAGAATTCTTCGTTGATGACATTATTTACCAAGAATGTTATCCTAAATAACTGATGAATAATCTAGAGGGCCGTGGATTCAACATATGGTGACAATTCCATAGGATGGTTTAGTATCGAGATTGTCCTTCTTTAAGACAAGAAGCATCAATTATGCAAAGTATGTCAATTATGGTTAGAAGCAATTATGTCATAAATGGATCAAGTGGGAAACTCGAAAGTGTGGTGATGAAAAGAGCAGAAACCATGAGATTTCAAAGTGGATGTGAGTGCTAGTGATGACCATATCAGACAAATGTGACATAGATTCATATTGTTATTGTAATGTGTGTTCTCAACATTTTTCCATGTAAGAATTAAGGGGGGGACTTGGTAGTAATGCTTCCATGTGATTTACAAGTTGTTATTGTGAGTCCCGAGAAGTTATTATAGAAGCAGTTGTTTTCCTATGTATAAATAGTAGATGTTTCATGTCCGAGTCATAGATCCACTTTCATAGAATCTAGATTTGTCGAAGTCAATATTCTATATACTATATATATGTAACTAGTGTGATCAATAAACATATAAATTGTGATTTATGTGTAACAATGTACTCTCTTTCAATTTCTAATTGGGATCCCGATGGTCATGAAGACAAATATACTTGGATTATACTTTGGATTGTCATAAACCTAGAGCTTGAAAATCGTCGATAACTTCCCAAATCAAGTTTACCTTAAGTACCCCAACAATATAATTGTATTGGAGTAAGTTAATATAATTTTTGGTGAGATTATTATTATATTTTTTTTCAACGAAACGGTTATGGGACTACCCAATAGAACACATTGATATGTTTTTTTTCACCATTTTTACTAAGTCTTACATGCTTCCAGAAATTTCAACTTACCATGACCAGAAACCCAATATATGCCTTTACTACTTGAACTAAACTCCTTCAACAAGTTTTAGTGAAATTATTATTTTGGTTTTTGAAACGCATTTTGTAATGGAAAAAGAATTTCATAATTTAAAAATACTTCGCTGACACTTCGCTGAGTAAATTTAACAACCCTTACCATTTTTGAAATAAATAAAAAAAAGACTGAGTTTATACTAAGCTGGTCATCTTCCCCGTGAGGAAGAGAGGGGAGGTTCCTCTATGGACGAGAGGTAAAATTATAACTCTTTAAGCCACCTCCAAGTAAAATTATCATTCATTTAACTCAAATTAGTTTGTGAAGTTTATTTATTGTTTACTTGGAAGATTGATTGAAAAGTATAGGGACAAACTTAATGCAACCTACCCGGCTTCACGGGATTTCATAATCCTCAATGAAAATCATTAAGCATAACTGACTTCAATAAAGTTGTAGGTTTCAATTTAAAAATAATTTTGTTCTTGGAGTTTGACAAAGTTGTAGGTTCTACATTTGACAGCGTTTATTATAATGTTGTATGTCTAATCTGGAGCATGGAACTTTGATAAGTTACATGTTTGTCATTGAGCCACGTTGTTCAACTTCACGCATATGGACCAGAGTGTTGCATTGTGATTTGCAAGAGAGGAGAATGTAAGCCTTAAATGTAGACCCGGTCCTGGTTCTATGAGATTTGGTAAGATGGAATACAAGTTCAACAATTAATCATGTTGTTTAATTGAGTAAAATTTAATTGTGTTTTTGTTTAATTTAATAAAGTTTAATAGGGTTAGAAACTGGTAAAATAATTTTTAGTGAGATTATTATGGTTAGTTATTTAAAATATATTTTTAAAAATATAATTATTTATTTATGAATACTTAATTATAAAAATTGAATTTATTATAATTTTGTATTTTTAATTTGAAATCTTAAAAAAAAATGTGTTTGTAATTAAGATAAGTTGTTCAACTTCATTCTTATAGACCAGAGTTATATGTTGTCATTTTTAAGAGAGGATAGTGCAAAACCTTAATAAATGAGGTTTTGATCCATGATTTAATAATGTATGTTCATATGTGATGAAAGGAAAAAGAGTGTATCTATGTAATAGTTTCAAATATTATTAATAAAATACATCACTAATTATAGATTAACAAGTACAATAATCTAGGAAGTTGTGTTCCCACTAAAGAGTGAGATAGTTGGAGAGGCTAGGCCATTTTATTTATATTTAATTATATCCTTCTTTGAAAGGAGGAGAAAAAGGTGGTTATGCAAAGCTTTTTGGGGAGGTTGCATCTCCTTATGAGAGCATACATATTTAACCTTAACTTTTTTAACCTTTAAGTGTACCTCATAATTCAAATTAAGGTTAAATATGACAGTTAAGGTTAAGGCATTTGAGTGTACTTGGGCATGATGATGCATCACGCTTTTGGTCGAGTCTATTTTAGAACTCTAGAAAGGAGGGAGATAGTCGAAGGTTTTGTAGTGGAAAGTTTATCTCTTCACTTGTGCGTATTGAACGGAAATAGAGATAGGTGGTTGGAATTATTGTATGAGTCATTTTGGGTGGAAAATCCAGCATTTACAGTTGGTTGTGTAAAAATCTTATAAGATGAGTGTTTGCTCATTACCTTAAATTATAGTTCTGATGTTGTATATGGGCGCTTTATTTAGTTCATGTTATGCATGATTGAATGATAATGTGTGTGCTTAATTTTTTTCATTCATGATTTTGAAAGTTTTTTATAGTTGCACAAGCATATGTATGTCATGATGTGCCTGTTTCTATTTTTGAATTGGTATGAGAGTCATTTTTGTAGTAATATGTCCTAGCTAGGGGTTTGGGTAAGTTACAACAACCCATGTCATAGATGAGAATCAATCTCAATCTAACAATGTGAATCATTCATTGGCCCGTGGTTGGGATTCTTTACCATTCGAGTGGGATATAGAAACCATGAGTAGGTTTTGTGTGCTACAAATGTTATTCAAGTTCTAAACATGGTTAAGGGGGAAACAAGGGGCTTAAGCCCTAAATGAAAGTTTTTTGGAGCTCTAACATTATGATTGAGGAAAGAAAACACTCGATACTTCAGCCCTATATGCACCTTGTTGGGCTCAGACACTATGAAAACACCTCAAAATCACAACACAAACCCTGTCTAGGCATTTTTTGGCATCAAGGTTGGACATGGATTCCATAAGGAGGTATTTACAAATTGAGGATGTGTTGTAGGGCCTTAAAGATTATCAACAAATGGAAACAAGTGCCACATGATATTGTTGAATCTTCTAAGCTCAAGAACCTTGAATGAGTAATTGTATAAACAAATGAGTCCTTTCTATGGGTTCTTTATACACTTTTGAGTGGGATATAGTGTCATAGGTAAGTTTTGTGCACTAGACGTGGGTTTGGACCATGCCACAAATAAAGGGGATAAACAAGTTCCTTAAGCTTTAATTGAATCTTCTCAAGCTCAAGTGCGATGAATAAATTTTATAGACAACAAACACAACAAGCTGAGCCCTCACAAAGGGTTTCTTTCCCTAAGAGTTGAATATGAGTGCCATTAAGATGTTCCATACACAATGGATGGGTCTCAAGGTTAACCCTAGTCATGCTAGGGAAACAACATCGAAAAAAACTTCTCATTGGTTGGAGGAGAAAAACAACATCCCCCAACATAAAAGTAGCTTCTCTAGCTCAAGAATAATCAATATGTCCTTAAACCACTACATGGGAGCATGGATAGTTTGTGAGGCCTTGACAATTTTCAAGGAATGAAAACTCATGTCATATGATCTTATTGAAGCTTCTCTAAAACAAGAAATTTCAACAACTACTTGAATAAGTGTTGAGGCATAAATAGGGTGGCAAGGACAAAATAGGCTTAAGGCCTGTTGAATCTTCTCAAGCTCTAGAGCTATGAACAACATCTAGAAACCATGACATGAGCCCTCTCTAGGGAGTCCTTAACATTCAAGTTGAATATGGACATCATTATTAGCTCTTGGACATCACAGATGGGCGTTGAGCTTGTGACTATAGGCAGGAAGAGAAACACGAGTATTTATCTCTAAACCTTGCTTCTCAAGCTCAAACAACATGGATGACTCCTCGAATAGCTTGTGACTATAGGCAGGAAGAGAAACACGAGTCTTTATCTCTAAACCTTGCTTCTCAAGCTCAAACAACATGGATGACTCCTCGAATCTCCATATCTAAACTCTCTTTGTTGAAAATTGCTGTTAGGGTTGATGATCCGAATTGGATCCTAAAAACTCTCTAAGTTTTCATGACTATTTCAAATTATGCTAAAAGATTCAAGTCTTAGAAAAACCAAAGCTATCAGAAGGAATCCTCATAACAATTGAAGTTGTGGCTGGAGCAGAGCAATGAGGACCCTCGGTTGAGCGCGCAAATTGTTGGCCCATGGTAAAGCGCAATGGCACAAAACTAGCAAAAGTGGAGGCTAGATCAAGAAGCAGTGGTGGCTTCTGATACACGATTAGTGCTTAACGCTAATCTCATATCTCAGGGCATCCCCCTCAATGAAGGAAAGCCCCGAAGCACCCGAACCCAAAAACACTATAAGGTTCAGAAAAGTAACTGTTTCGGTTCCGTAGTGTAGGATTCCCCAAAACTGGCAGGATATCGGAAGGATTCGAGGTAGTGAGTAGTTTTGACTGAGTCTCACCTGATGCCACACATCAAGCGACATGCGTCCGACAAAAGAGAGAGAAAATCACCTGCATCGAACGGGTAAACATCATGCGACTTGTCTGCCTGATCTGAAGGACGACCGTAGGATTTGGGGGATCTAGATCAACGGCGGAGATACATTTCAATGACTGACCAGATTTGACAGGTAAAAAATCAAGATGACGGGGGATTTGAAGTCTGACATGGATGATGAGTTGTCAAACGATTCGTGTTCGCGGGCAATCTTGAAGCAAACAGATTTAACGACCATTCGAATATGATTCAGGGAATTTGACACCCATTTCGTTAGCAAATAGGTGGTCACCTCCCTGTGAGGCATTACCCAGTGATGATGACGCAGAGCAGAGGAATTCAAATAGACAGAGGAGAGGAAATCAGAAGGCCGGGAAGTGGAAACGACCAGTCAAAGAACAAACTGGCTTTAAAGCCATGAACTAACAGAAGCAGAGGTAGGTAATACACAGAGACACAGAAAGATAATAGCAGAGAACGAAGAGTAGAAGTCGAGCTAACCTGAAGGCAACATCGAGCCAAACAAAGGCGGAGAGAGTCAGAGAGTCTGTGTACTCCATTGAAGGCTTGAGAGCTTCAAGCAAAAATAAGGAGAAAAGAAAACAAAAATGGAAAGAGAGGAAGACAAACACTGTATAGAAGAACTATTCCTCATGCACTCACTATAAAAAGGATGGGCATGACGATGAACACTATTGGATTCTGTATCCGGCACTAAAACCTAAGAAGTTCGAGGGCAAGAAGAAGAAGATTGTTGCAGCTATTCAAAAGGATTTGGGGTCACACTCAGGAGATAAAGCAACAATCACAGCCATAGGTATAAAAGGTAAAAAATCTGAAGCATCTACTAGTAACTCTGCACAATCTACTGATAATGAAGAAAATTAGAGAAAAGTATGTGAGCTTTTTAATATTCAAGTTATTTCCAATCATCAAAATATTAATACTTTGTTTGATAGTGGCTCACAAGTAAAGTTAATTTCTGAAGCAATTGTAAAGAAGTTGGGATTACTAACCACACCTCACAAGAAACCATATCCATTAGGTTGGCTATGTGATAAAGCAAAGCTACAAGTTACTAGACAATGTAAACTTAAGTTTTCTTTTGGGTCAACATTTGTAGATGAGGTTTAGCTAGATATAGTTCCTTTGGATATATGTGGAATTGTTTTAGGAAGTTCTTACTTGTATGATAGAAAAGTTATTTTCTATAGAGCTGAGAACAAGTATCTACTCGTTAAAGATGGAATCAAATATATTGTAAGAGCTCATAAGCTCAAGAATAATTATAATCTCATAAACTCAGGGCAGATGAAACGAATTGTAAATTCACGCAAACAATTTTTACTGATGGTTGCAAAGGAAAAGAAACCTGATAAAACCAATGTTTTTTAGGCCTGTGATGCTAAACAAGAAGCTGATTTAGAAAACGTTGTTTCAAAATATGATGTATTGTTTCAAGAACCTAAAGGTCTGCCACCCAAAAAGGAAATAGTGCATGATATTAATTTGCAGCAAGATGCTCCATTGCCTAACATCGGAATGTACAGGTTGTCCGCTTTAGAGAATGCAGAAATCAAGAAGCAGGTACAGGAGCTGCTCGAGAAGGGGTTCATCAGACCTAGCACATCACCATGTGGATCTCCAATTGTTTTGGTGAAAAAGAAAAATGGCTTGTGGAGAATGTGCATTTATTACCGATCACTGAATAAGATAACGATAAAAAATGGTTATCCCCTTCCACGCATAGATGATCTATTAGATCAATTGAAAGAATTTTTTCCAAGTTAGACTTGCATAATGGCTATCATCAAGTTATAATCGCAAAGAAAGATGCATGGAAAACTGCTTTCAAAACAAAGCAGGGATTGTATGAGTGGTTGATTAAGCCTTTTGGCTTAACTAATGCTCCTGGTACTTTCATGAGAGTAATGAATGATGTACTCAGACCTTTTCTTAATGACTTTGTTATTGTATGTCTAGATGGCATTCTTATGTTTAGCAAAATGTGGGAAGAACATTTAAATCATGTTAAGCAGACACTAGATGTTTTGAAAAGAGAAATTTTTTATGTGAAACTCTCAAAAGTGAATTTTGCAAAATGTCTTTGAATTATTTGGAACATATGGTAGGGGGTGGTGAATTGAAGATAGATCCCTCTAAGGTTGCAGTCATTGTAAACTGGCCTAAACCCAAATTCGCTACCGAAGTTAGAAGCTTCTTAGGAGCAGCACAATATTGGAGAAGTTTATTTCTAGCTTTTCCTTAATTGCAGCTCCCTTACATGCTTTAACAGGATTGAACAAGGTGTATCAGTGGGGAGGCAAATAGCAGAAAGCCTTCAACACCTTGAAAGAAAAAAATAGTACAACACTAGTATTGGCACTACCCGATCTTCAAAGACCATTTAAGATTGAAATAGATGCCAGTGACTATGCCATGGGAGCAGTGTTGATGCAACATAGTAAACCCATATGTTATCATTCCGAGACATTTAATTCTGCAGTACTTAAATATCCCACATATGATAAAGAATTGTATGCATTAGTACAAAGTGTGAAAAAGTGGAAACATTACTTAATGGGCAAAGAGACAGTTATACATACTAATCATCAACCACTTCAATATCTACACTCCAAAACTAAGTTGTAGCAATCAAGACACTATAGATGGATGGATTTTCTACAACAGTTTCATTTAGTCATCAGATATAAAAAGGGCAGACACAATAAAGTTGCGGATATCTTATCTAGACCAGTTATAAATGCATCTACTATACTTAAGGATAATTCAGTATTGCACGAGAGCTACATTGAACAATATGCTCAAGATATAGATTTTAAAGATGTATATGCAACTTTAAGTCAAGGAAAACGAGTAGAAGAATTGGATTATCATGTTAAGGACCAACTCTTGTATCACTGTGGGAAGCTATGCATTCCACAAACTGAAAGAGTAAAGATGATTCAAGAAGCACACAATTCTGAAATATCATGTCACTTTCGTGTAAGTAAAATGGTTGCACAGTTGCAAAGATTTTTTTATTGGCCAAAAATGAATGAGACAGTTTCTAGGTATGTAAGAGGGTGTACCATGTGTGCTAAAAGCAAGGCCAACAATAGAAAACTAGGCTTGTACACTCCACTACCAGTTCCTTCTCATCCTTAGGAAAGTGTTTCCATGGACTTTGTTGGAGGACTGCCAAAATCTAGGAAATGTCATGACTATTTATATGTTGTTGTGGATAGGTTCAGCGAAATGTGTATTTTAATGCCTTGTAACAAATAGATTATAGCTGAACACACTGCAAAGTTGTTCTTTCAGCATGTATGGGTTCATTTTGGATTACCCACTTCCATAATATCTAATTGAGATACCTAATTCATTGGTAAATTCTGGTCAAGTTTGTGGGAATTGATGGACACCAAGCTGAAGAAAAGCACAACTTTTCACCCATAAACAAATGGCCAAATAGAAGTGGTCAATAGGACAGTGATCCAATTGCTTAGAGGCTATTGCAACAAGCATCCCAAACTTTGGGATGAACATTTATGTTATGAGAAACATGCTTACAATCGATCTAAACATTGTTCTACATAGAGATCTCCTTTCGAGACCTTTTTCGGTTTCACACCAAGGTTTGCCTTGGATTTTGTCTTTGGTAAAGACATAGTAGTTGATGGACATAGTGATGTGGACAAGGAAACCATTTTCATTGAACAAATCCAAGAGATTCACCAGGCAGTGTAGGAACAGTTGGAAAAGAACCAAGCCAAGTACAAGGCAAGGCATGACAAGCATTGGATGGAGCATAGTTTCCAAGTTGGTGACCAAGTCTGACTGTATATCAGCAAAGATAGGATACAAGGTGAAGGAAAGAAGTTGAAGGCAATAAGGTATGGACCTTTCAAGATACTTGAGAAAATTGGTGAGAATGCGTTTCACTTTGATCTACCAGCTTACATGCACATCTACTCAGTTGTTAATTCAGACAGCTTGAGACTATTTGAACCTTCATTAATTGAAGATCCCAAAGAGTACAGTCAATTGCCTTCTACTGATGATCTACTACATGAATATCTTAATGAGTTGCAGGAAGATACAGTTCTGGACATGAAGGTAAGAGCTACACACAGAGGGGATGTTGAGTACCTCAGGATCAGACTCAAAGGTTCAAAGCCAAGCAGTGCGAAATGGATAGAAATTAAGCAAGCGAGGAAGCAATACCCTCACTTGATTGATGCTTAAAAGAAAACCAACTTTTGGTAGTCCAAAAGCTTTTTCAATGGGAAGGCTGTGATTTGAATTGGATCCTAAAAAATCTCTAAGTTTTCATGATTGTTTCAAATTATGCTAAAAGATTCAAGTCTTAGAAAAGTCAAAGCTATCAGAAGGAATCCTCATAAAAATTGCAGTTGTGGCTAGGGTGGAGCAATGAGGACCCTCGGTGGAGCAATGAGGACCCTCGGTCGAGCGCGCACACTACTGGCCCATGGTAAATCACAATAGGCCAGATCAAGAAATACAGGTGGATCCTGATCGCGTATCGTAGGGAGTCCCCCTCAGTGAAGGAAAGCCCCAAAGCATCTGGACCTGAAAACGCTATAAAATTCGGAAAAGTAATTGTTTTGGTTCCGTAGCGCGGGATTCCCCAAAACTAGTAGGATATCAGAAGGCTTCAAACGGGTAAGAAATTTTGACTGAGTCCCACCTAATGCCACACATCGAGCGACATGCGTCTGGCGGAAGAGAGAGAAAATCACCTGCATAGGACGGGTAAACATCGTGCGACTTGTCCGCCCGATATGAAGGACGACCGTAGGATTTGGGGGATCCAGATCGACGGCAGAGATACGTCCCGATGACTGACTAGATTTGACAGGTCAAAAAGCAAGATGACAGGTGATTTGAAGTCCGACGTGGATGATGAGTTGGCAAACGATTTGTGTTCGCAGACGATCTTGAAACAAATAGATTTAACGGCCATTTGAATATGATTCAGGGAATCTGACATCTAGTTCGTTAGCAAATAGGTGGCCACCTCCCTGCGAGGTGTTACCCAGTGATGATGACACAGAGCAGAGGAATTTGAATGGACATAGGAAAGGAAACCAAAAGGCCGGGAAGCGGAAACGACCAGTCAAATAACAGACTGGCTTTAAAGCCATGAAATGGCAAAAGTAGAGGCGAGCAACACACAGAGATGCAGAAAGCTAATAGCAGAGAATAGAGAGTACAATCTGAGCTAAGTTGAAGGCAACATCGAGCCAAACAGAGCCAGAGAGAGTTAGAGAGTCTGTATACTCCATTGAAGGCTTGAGAGGTTCAAGCAAACTCCAGGCATGTCATACTACTGTGACCCTCAAAGATCGAGTTTTAATAAGGAGAGTCTGTGCACTCCATTCCTACTGACTTCATTCTGTTTAGTGAGTCTCAAATCGAGCTCACTATTGTATAAACTCTACTTGAAAACATAATAGAGAGGCCACCATTGAAAGGCTGGAATAGGAGACGTAGCCCATGAGCATTGGGTGAACTCCTTATTAAACTTGTTTTGTTTACATGTTTGACTGTTATGTTTTCTCTAATTGCCTTAGTGTCTATATATTCTAGCAATCTTATCGATCCGTTGCATAAGTAACATAGGCACATCCATGCACATGAGTCTCTAATACCTTTCATTTTTTGTCCTGGATAAATTCTAGATCCGTTGACATGAGAACCATCACTAGGTTAGTTATACACCAAAATGATTTCTAGAGATCTATTAAAGATCAAAGAGAATAATAAATCATATATCTTAAATGATACTTCTAAAACTCAATCACCTTAAACAATACCTACTAACTATAAAATTTCTAAAATTATAATCCTCGGTGTATCTTTAAATGACTACATAATAAAAAATTACACAACTATTTATATAAAATAATTGAAATAATGTATAATTCACTTGAGTAGTTAATCTTTTAAAATCAAATAAAAGACCAAAAGTAAACTACACTAAATTGAAAAAGTTACAAGTTGTCCATGTAAAATTTAGACAACACATTATAACAAATAAATCCCTTTTGGTTTTAGACCAAAGGTAAAATTACCAACATATCCCTGACATATGTATTATCCTTGAGAATTAGAAGACAACGTACACTAGAATGGAAAAGATTGCAAGTTGTCCCTTAAAATTTAGAGAGCACATTATAACAAAACCCCTTTTACGTTTCAATATGATTTTAAAAGAAGGTTTTAACAACTCACAATTATGCAATATCATCTATTTAACTCGAATGAGTTTTGTGAGGCACGATCATGTAGTTAATTCGAGTTTTGTGAGGCACGATCATGAAGTTTATTTACTGTTTCCTCATTTTATTTATGAGGAAGATTGATTGGAAAGTATAGGGACAGATTTAATGAAACCTACGAGGCTCCTCGGGATGTCATAATCCCCATTGAAAATCATTAACCATAGCTTTGTTCAATAAAGCTGTAGCTTTTACATTAAACATAGTTGTGTTCCTGGAGCTTGACAAAGTTGTAGGCTTTACATTTGACCCCGTTTATTATAATTTTGTATTTCTATCTGGAGTTTGGAACTTTGATAAAGTTATGTATCTGTCATTGAGCCACGTTGTTCAACTGTACCCACATGGACCAGAGTTATACATTGTGATTTGCAAGAGAGGAGAATGTGGAGCCTTAAATGTTGACCCGGTCGTGACCCAGTCCCTCTCGCATGAGGTTAGGCGAACGGTACTCTAAGCCGGCGATGTTGATTCGATTTTGATGAAAATGAGCAGAATTTTTATTTAAGGTTAGGTTGTCAAGCTTCAAAATTTTGGGTGCATCAAGGATCCTTGATGTGGTTAATCAATTTTTACCATCAAAAAAATGGTTTAAATACTCTTTCGATCGGATTTTTTGAAAAAAATATTGTCGGATTTCGACAAAAAATCCGTCGTCCAAGCGAAATTGTCGCCTTGTTAGACAACACCAACTTGGAAATGGTATGAGATTTAGTAAGATGGATAACAAGGTCAATCACATGTTTAATTTAGTGGAATTTAATTGTGCTTTTATCTAATTTAATGAAGTTTAATTGTGTTAGAATAAGGTAATTTCTAATTATTTAAAATACAATTTTGAATACATAAATCATTTTAGAATCTTGAAATTTGTGTGAACACTCAATTATATAGATTAAATTTATTATAATTTTATATTTGTAATCAGAAGTAGTGAACTTTGATAAAGTTTTTTGTTTATCATTGAGCCAAATTGTTCAACTTCATCCCTATGCACTAGAGATTGTTTATACAACATGATTTGCAAGACAAGGGAATGTGGAACCTTAAGGGTAGAACCAGTCTGACTGTTATGCGATTTCGTAAGATGGAGTGCTATGTTTTTCAATCAAACATGTTGCTCAAATTGGTGAAGTTTAATTGCTTTTTTATTTAATTTGATGAAATTTATGTTAGGATCACAACGTTGAGAGAAGGGGTGGTCTCTAAAGACAATGTTGCTTGGGAATTCAAAGGTCATGTAGACAAGTTTACCTGGAGTCTTTCTACTTTTAAATATCCTAGATTCCACATAAATACCATGGTTCAATACCATAGATTGTCATAAACTTAGAGCTTGAAAACCACTAGTAACTTGATCGAGTTAAGTTTAATCGAACTACGTTAACAACACCCCCCCCCCCCCTAAACTTGACTCGGGGAGATGTATATAGTCCCAATCACTTTGTTGAAGTCCATATACGGGTCTATGCATGAAGTTGGGTTACATTTTTTGGAAAGAAAGGCTATGTTTTGGGTGAAAAACAACAGCTTGATCGAGCCATTTTAAGCACTCGACCGAGAAATCTTTCAACCCTCGATCGAGTTGTTTGAGGGCCTAAAGATAGCTCAATCGAGCGTTAAAAAAAACCATCAATCGAGCTCTTGTGTAACCGAAGGTTATCTAGGAAGTCGATGGAGCCATGTTTTTTAAATCTCCATCCAATACATCCTAAGCACGGAATTAAAAAAAGTGGGTCATTCGAGCCTTAGCTAAATCATGTTATAGGCTCGATCGAGCATTAAAGGTAGATCAAGCCTCTTTAACCATGGTAAGGTCTAGATCGAGCTCCTAAGGTCTGAAAAATGACAGTTTTATCACCCCTTCTGCAGAGTTCTCTACAACAACATTTTTTACCCTGGCAGAATTTGTCCTTAAGTAGTGAAAATGATCATGTTGGATTCATGAAGGAATCCTCTATCCAATGGCATATGAGTTTGACATTTTCGAATTCATATGATATTTTTTTATATAATTTCTTTTAAAAATGATGCTTGAATTTTTTTTGGATAGTTTCAAAGAGGTTGAATAAAAAATCAATAACATAGAATATGAACAATGAAAAAAATCCAAAAAATACTAGTATCTTTGTTTACGAGTTCTCTTCAACATGGTACTCTTGGTTTTTCAATTGATTTAAATAGTTGAAAAAAACTTATGTGAACACATGTGTCTACAAGATGCAATTGAAATATTACTTCACCAACTTCGAAAGATAATATAAAATATAATTTTGCATAAAAATTTAATTTTTTAATATGAAAATTTTAGTTCTCCCTATGTAGATCATGCTCGTATTTTTTTTTTTAAATTACACATGTTAGACTAACTTATGCTACGGGAATACACACCTACCTCTTAAGATGTGCAAACATTTGCAAAGGCAATCATTTTATTTAATGAAAAATTGGCAAATTATATGACACTAATTTTTTTTGCAAAAATAACATTCGAACAATAACATAATTCTCCAAAAATTCTCCTTTTACTCCGAATTGAAATTCACAATTCTTATATGAATTTTGAGGGCTTCAGTTCAATAAAAGAGTAAAATTTGGAAATTTCATCGCCACATTTGTCCCAAAAGTGTAACCCATCTTCTTGCATTCACCCATGAAAACATTACCATCTACCAAAGTACATGGGTAACTAGCTATTGTATCTGTTAGTTATCTAGGAAACCTTTTTAATGTTGAAAATGGCAACAAGAAATGCTAAAAATAACATTGCTATAAATAGCATTTCAGGATATACTCCAACTCTGTTGTAAATAGCAAAAAATAGAAATGCTAAAAATAGCATTTCAGGATAGATTCCAATTTTAATTAGTCCCTCAATTAAAATCGAGAATTAAAATTCGAATTTGGTCTCAGCAGTTGTTTGAAAAATAATTAATTAATTCATCTTGAGTTAATTAGTTGGAGAAAATCAAACATGAAGTCTTTGTGAAGACATGCAATAGTTATCTCTTTGATTGAGGAAGTTATCCCTTAATTAAGGAGATAAGGAAGAGTTGCAATTGAGTTGCAATTAGTTAGCTTAGTTAACTGAGTTAAGTCTAGTTAAATTAGCTCCAAAATGTTGGAGGAACTCATTGTGAATTCAGTCAGTTAATGCATGCATGCATGTAACTAGTGTTCTCCAGATAACTGAATATTCTCTCATAAATAACCAATGCATATCAGTTCAGAGAAAGACCCAGTTGAGATTAAAGGAAGAAACAATATACTATGAGTTGGAGGAATTTTCCTATAAAGGAAACTCATCCATGCAGAAGGAATTATCTCCTTCAGGATTGCACATTTATTACAGAGGTGAGTGTTGTGTGTGAGGTGAGAATCACACAAGTTGCAGCTGGAGGACCTAGGAGAAAATGCACAAAGAAATAGGAGGCTTGGAGGATTGAAGGAAGACATATGTGTTGTCTATTCTGTCTATTAGCAGCAATGAGGGATTGTACTGAGAGCTGGATAGCTTGTGAGCTAAAGCTTTGTGTAATCCTGAGATATTTCCAGTTGTATGATAATACAGATAGCGAGGTTTTTAGATGACGCTTTCCCCAGAGTATTCTTCTGTGATTCATGTGTGATTGAATCTTCTTCTCTGTTATATGTGTTCTATTTGATCTTGCTCAAAATCGATTAAGCATCAGCAAGTTTGATTGTAGAAGCAGATTAAGTATTTTGCTTTAGTACATTGCATAATCAGTTTAATCTATAATGAAATTTCTACATGGTATCAAAGCTAGCTGATCTATAGAGAAATTTCTACATGGTATCGGAGCAAAGGTGATCAAAACAGAAAATAGTGTACAAAGAAGGGAGAAGTTCGAAGTTTGAAGTTCTTGATTGTAGATAGAAAATCGATTTCTTATCACATCTCAAAGTTCACAAATGGCATTCAATGGCTTTAGACTCGAGTATGCCTTGGATGGAAGCTTGAATTACATAGCATGGAAGGATCGCATGGAAGTGGTATTAGAGGACAACGATTTGAAGGACATCATTGATCAAGAAGTCCCCAAGCCAGCAGCAGCTAATGCCCAAGAATTGGTGGAATGGAAGAAATGTGTGGTGAGAGCGAGGAGGATTCTTCTAAAGGGAGTTCGAGACCACATTGTCTCGAGTCTCCATGGGAAGGAGACACCGTTTTCAATGTGGGAGACATTGAAGGATCTATATCAGAATAGCAGCGATCAAATGACGCTGGCATTGAAAGACAAGCTTCGGAAAATCAAATGTGAAAAGGGTGACACGATTTCTAGATATCTGAACAAGCTCACATCCTGTAGGGATGAGCTTGGAAGTGTAGGAATCATGAATACCGATGATGACATGGTGAGGTTTTCTCTCCTCGGTCTTCCTAAGAGCTAGCATAGCTACTAGGACTTAGTCAATGGAAGAGAGAAACGGCCAGATTGGGAATGATTGTGGTCAGATCTGATGCAGGAGGAGATCAGGAGAGGCACCAGAGATGGTTCTTCATCTAAGGAGGATGAAGAAAATTGCACCTTAGCGAGTAAGGAAAGGAGAAGGATTCTCTTCCCAAATCGAGTTCTTCTCATGGAGGGAAGAAGATTGACAAATCTAAAGTGAGATGCTTTAATTGTCATGAGGTGGGCCATTATGCAACTAATTGTCCATTGAAGAAATCCAAGAAGGGATCCTAAGAAGGATCTGAAGATGAGGCACTAGCTTCTTAGTTCGAATTGGATTTTACCCTCATTGCATGCATGGTTTCATCGATGATGGGTTGTGGTTGGTTTCTTGACAGTGGAGCCTCATTCCACATGATCGATGATAAGAGTTTATTCAGTACCTTGGAGGAGAAAGACCTCAAGATACTCATAGAGATGGGTAATGATGAAAAGTATAGTGTTTCAGGAGTGGGCACGGTTTCTTTTCAGAGGGAGCATGGAGCTTGCATTACCTTGAAAGATGTGAAGTATGTGCCAGGACTGAAGAAGAACATGGTATCAATCGTTATTCTGGAGGACAAAGGTTATGATGTAGTCTTCAGTAAGGGAAAGGTTTTCCTTAGACACATCACCACAAGACAGGTGAAGCAGATCGTTTCACGAGTCAAGAACTTATATGCTCTTAAGGTTCAATATGAATGCAAATCCTTGAGGAGAAAGGAAACTATTGGAGACTTGGTGGTTGAGAGGGAGAGTACATTGCTTCTCAACATGCAACGCTAGAAGAAGTCTCAGGCAATTGTGGAGGAGCTACAATTGGTGAAGCAACTTCAAGAGGTTGTGGAGCAGCCACAACTGGAGAAGCCGAGAGGAGACCGAATGGAGGCATCCACTCATGTAGAGACCTCCAGTAGGGGGAAATTTCGAGCCAAGGGGGCAGATGGATTACATGCAGCCATACCTCCAAGTGTGAGGTGGGGCGATGTGAAGTGATAGTCCCAAGAAGGTTGAAATAGGGGCAGGATCCTTAAGGTACCCAACCTCTTTGATTAGACCTTGCTACAGGAGCCCCGACGAGGAGTAGTAGGACTAGCTGAGTGGGTAGATATAGATGTGAATGGAGCGGCAGAGGGAGCTTCGGCATCAAAGGGTGTTTCTAGCCCAACAGGAAGGTCAGATGAGAGATCAATTACTTGATGCAGTGTAGCATTGGGAAACACGATGCAACATGATGAGAGGAGGTGCAGTGCGGATGCAGTGCTGGGAGATAGAACTAGCAGCAGGATGGATGCATCGAGAGGAATTAGTGTGATTAACGCAGTCAGAGATCAAGGTGACAAAGGCTAGAGCAATCAGATATTTAAGAGCACAGAGGTGTAGAGTTTTTAGTCGATAGAGGCAATAGAAGTCAGAGACTTTCATGACAGAGGCATCATTTTGATTCAGTTTGGATATTTTTTGTTTCTGGAGTTGCTGGAGCAACAACACTTGAGAGAAGTGTTGCATGCAGAACATTCCAAAGGTTCAGGATTGGGTTCAAGTTGAATGCCTTTGTTGTTGAGAGGGAGTGTTGAAAATGGCAACAAGAAATGCTAAAAATAACATTGTTATATATAGCATTTCAAGATATACTACAACTCTGTTGGAAATAAAAAAAAATAGAAATGCTAAAAATAGCATTGCTATGAATAACATTTCAGGATAAATTCCAATTTTAATTAGTCCCTTAATTAAAATTGAGAATTAAAATTCGAATTTGGTCTCACCAGCTGTTTGAAAAATAATTAATTAATTCATCTTCAGTTAATTAGTTGGAGAAAATCAAACATGAAGTCTTTATGAAGACATGCAATAATTATCCCTTTGATTGAGAAAGTTATCCCTTAATTAAGGAGATAAGGATGAGTTGTAATTGAGTTGTAATTAGTTAGCTCAATTAACTGAGTTAAGTCTAGTTAATTAGTTCCAAACTGTTGGAGGAACTAATTGTGAGTTCAGTTAGTTAATGCATGCATGCATGTAACTTGTGTTCTTCAGATAACTAAATATTCTCTCATAAATAATCAATGCATGTCAGTCTAGAGAAATACCTAGTTGAGATTAAAGGAAGGGACAATGTACTATTAGTTGGAGGAATTTTCCTATAAAGGAAACTCATCCATGTAGAAGGAATTATCTCCTTTAGGATTGCGCAGTTATTACAGAGGTCAGTGTTGTGTGTGAGGTGAGAATCACACAGGTTGCAGCTGGAGGACCCAGGAGAAACTGCGCAAGGAAATAGGAGGCTTGGAGGGCTGAGGTAAGGCATATGTGTTGCCTATTTTGTCTATGAGCAGTGGTGAGGGATTGTACTAAGAGCTAGATAGCTTGTCAGCTAAAGCTTTGTGTAATCCTGAGATATTTCCACTTGTATGATAATACAGATAGCGGGGTTTTTAGCTAAGGATTTCCCCGGAGCATTCTTCTGTGATTCATGTGTGATTGAATCTTCTTCTCTATTATATGTGTTCTATTTGATCTTTCTCAAAATCGATTAAGCATCCGCAAGTTTGATTGTAGAAGTAGATAAATTATTTTGCTTTAGTACATTGCATAATCAGTTTTATCTACGGTGAAATTTCTACATTTAGGTACATGGTTCATCAACCATCTCACATTCTCACATTCACCCCTTCAAGCTAGGATACTAATATATTTGTCACCCCAGTACTTATCAAAGTGATCCATTACACAACTTGATAATTCCATGCACCATTACTTCGCATGTATGCCTAATCAAAGTCTTAAGGTCTTACAACATTCGACGTTAATATAGCATACAAGTGCACCTACCATTGTCGTACCTGTCGAAGTGGTTAGTTTCATATCATTGGGCATTAGGTGCTTCTACACAACATATATGCTTGAAGAATAGGTCTTACAACTTCCTATGGAAATATGCATGTCTATGACAAGAGCTCACAACTTAAACCAAAAACCCTTAGGGTGTTCACAAACCGCTACGAATCTCATCATACACCGGCTCTTTCACTAAACTTCAAACCATTGACTCTAACTCTATTTTCTTATCCATATAACCACTTTGTTGCCACATCTATAGCTTTGTTGATCCATACCTTGATTTGATCTTTCTTCCTACTTGGCCTCTCTCGCTATATCCATGTTGATCCATACCTTGACCTGACCTTTTTATCTAATGACTTCCAAGATTCATCTGTCATTGTTGGGGTTTCTTAAACCTCTCCTTCAATTAATAAATATTGATCCTTCAAAGTCAGTATATCCTCCATTTGTGATTTCCATAGGGAGAAATTGGCACCATTCAACTTCTCCATATCATTCATTGTGCAGGTCTCCCTACTGCTAAACAATCCTAGCTGACACCATTAACAATAAGAACCTACGGCTCTAATGCCAATTGCTAAGATCACAAAACTTAGAAAAATGGTGGTATCTAAAGACACTCTTGCTTAGTATCCCAATGATCATGAGGACAAACTTACCTGGAGTCTTTCTGCCTTTAAATAGACTATATTCTACTTGAATACCATGGATTGTCATAAACTTGGAGCTTGAAAATTATCAATAACTTGATTGAGTCAAATTTACCTTAACTATCTTAACAATATAATTGTATTAGAGTAAAGTAATATAATTTTTTTATGAAATTATTACTTTTAGTTATTTGAAATACATTTTTAAAGATAGAAAAGATAGCATAATCACAAAAAACTTCTCAACGCTTA
This sequence comes from Pinus taeda, assembly GCA_000404065.3. Classification (NCBI taxonomy): domain Eukaryota; kingdom Viridiplantae; phylum Streptophyta; class Pinopsida; order Pinales; family Pinaceae; genus Pinus; species Pinus taeda. The sequence continues at coordinate 98,758 of APFE031434433.1, forward strand.
ACTATATAAATTTAACGACTCAAATTTACCATTTTAACAATTTTTCCAAATATATATTAAAAAACAATTAACGAAAAACACACTAAATTTATACTATGATCGTCAAGTTTCCCCTATGGAAGAGGGGAAAATACAACCCTATGGAAGAGGGGAAAATACAACTTCGTAGGCCACCTTGCAGAAATGGAGCTTTATATATTGTTATATCATATGGGATATGATGAGATAGAGTTAAATGTTATTCCGAGAGGAATGTATGGATGGTTTGAACCAATAGCAGATGGTTTAAGTTTCAAGACATGGAGCATTCCGAGATGAAGGTATGACCTGTTTGAACCAACGAGAACGTGGTTTGATGATCAGGCATGTTTAACAAAATCTTGGAGTGCTATATGCTGCAGTTGCAGATGTTTCGATTGTACATACGGGATACGCGCGATCCAATTCAATCCATGAAGGGTAAAAGGCATTCTCCAAGAGGAGAATGACATTTGGATGTCATAAAGCCCGTGGTCATGATTTTAATCATCATACATTCTCAATCAACTGGTAGTCTGTTTATCAAGGCATGAAGAAGCGGCGAGATCCATATAAAATACACTGTTGTCAGGCAAAGGAGGACACATTGTCAAGGCAGAGAGCGGGAGACACTATTCATGCCTCCAACTCGCCATTTAAAATGCTTACCGTGACGTTAAGGCAACGGCGGCTGTGAACACGTGCACGTTACTGCCGTGAGGGAATAAGAAAGAAGTTCAAATATAATCTTATTGTTTGTCTGAATGTGTGTATTGTGCTCAGTGCTTTCCTTTTATGGTATTCTTAGGAAGTGATGATATGATCAAATTTTGGAAAATATCGGGTGGCTTGCTTGGGAAATGAAGAATGAATTGTCCACTGATATTAGGGACCTCGCAGGTCGAGCTCACAGCCCCCCATAAATCGACCCAATGGCGTTCCTCCTTTTAGGTAGACATTTGACCAAATGCTCCAAACAAGTGGAGCCCTTTGCGTTGATATTTTTGTATGATATTCACGCATGTTCCAACATAAATACACATCTTCATGCAAGTTTGTTACCACAGTTCGCAGGAGTTTTCTTTATTAGTGCTCTGAGATTAATTTCAAGAGCCCGGCAGCTGCAAGGAGCGATTCAAGATGATTCAATATGGAAAAGCTTTGAAGGTATTTATAATATATAAATGCATTAAAAAAAATACTTTTTACATTATCTAGTTTATGTAGCAATTTTATTTTTACATTATCTAGTTTATGTCGCAGTTTGATTGACGATCAGTGGGGATTGTTTTGATATAAAATATTAGGTAAATTGTGAGATTCAAAATTATTTTTAGTAAGTGTTTACTCAAAAAATATTTAATGTTTAAAAAGGTGATTACTGCCCCCAAAAAAAATTATTTTTTATTATTTCTATTTCATATTCTTAAAATTTAATAGATGTAAAGGATGTGTAGCCTAACATAATTGCATTGGTATAACTATATTTTTTGGGTTATAATTAAGAAAAATGTCTCAAGAAAGTTTTTCCTGCAATGTTTGCTGCATGATCTTGTAGAGTAACAATAACCAGTTCAATCAACTACCCATATACGTTATCATTGCGCTTATCATAATTTGGGGCTTGATGATGTTTATACACATTGGATCACCCTTCGTGGAATCTGGCCTTATGCAGTTCACGGTTGTCTGATATTTTGGGTCGATTAACAGATCCTAGAACCCTGGTATGGTAAAATTATTTGTAAAACTTTGATGAAAGCTGAATTATGATCCAGGTGGAATCATGGTTCGGCCAGAATAGGTGACCAAAAATTGGTGGATTTTGCATCAGTTCATCTAATTCATATATTTTCATTCTAGCTTTGGATTTCACTGACAGTTCAGTGATTCCTCTAAAATGGTTCAAATTTGACCCAAGAAACCCATAAAAGATCATGTCTCTGAACATTTTAACCTGCATAATATACACCCAACTTCGAACCAAAATCTCGTTGTCTTCACACTTTTTTTTTTCAAGGATGAAATCCCGTGGGCTTGATAGCTTGTTCATTGGTTTTGTAGTTTGCATAGGGTCTAACAGGGTGTTTGGCTTCAAAGTGTAGTTAAATTGAAATCACTTTTAAAATGTTTTTGTTATTATGAATTTTACCAATCTCTGATTTTAACCATGTATCACTTTCAAAAGTTTTTTTTTGTTGGCTATGATCAACTAATCTTTGATTAAATTTAAGGAACTTTATAATCAATCTTTGTTTTTACATAGTATTGGCAGTAACTACCCACCATAGAAACTTTAAAATGTTTTCGGTTATCAATTTTACCATTCAACCACTTAACTTATGATCAAAACTAATGTAGTGCATAATCCACTTATTTCTTATTTCTTAACATAGTGCGTAGTGTCGGTTAGGAACATTGACCCCCCAACCAAACAACGTATCACCGATGCCCTACCTGGCCAACGAGCTACCAACCCACCTATCCCTTGACTTATTTGATCAGAAACTATGGCAGGGCTTTGAAATGTAATGAACTGTTACTTTAATGGCCTATCCTGATCAGAAATATGGTAAGGCTTCGACATGTAATGAATTGTAACTTTTATTGATTAAAACATGTACGGAGCTAACTCGCTCTTAGATCTAATAACAATAATGCGTTTGTGTTGATTTTCAGCTGTTCAAATGGATTCTTCAAAAGCATCGGGAAGAGCCTGCAACGGGATCGGGAACTACAGGTAAACACTTTATAAATATTTATGTTCAACTCAATTTGATTGTTAATTTTGAGAATATTTTAGAATCTTAAGGATAGAGTTAATTTTGAGAATATTTCAAAATCAGATAGAATTTTAAGGAAAGAAATGAGATTCAAAGAAATTGAACTAGTTTTTCTTAATCAAATTCTAAAATATTCTTAAAATCTACTGATTTTTACAGTATTAAGCTAAGAAACACGAGTTTATATATCACAAATATCTGCCTTACTGACCGACATTCATCGTTATCAAATTCTAAATATTCTCAAAAAATTAATCTGATTTCAAAATATTCTCAAAATCAGTTAATCTTTATAATATTAAACTAAGAAACTTGTCCTAACAATGAACCATATTGATTGGTTGGTCATGTGATTTACCCAGAAATACTGTTTCATAATACTTGATAAATCCTAAATTCAATAAATTTATATATCACAAATATTTGCCATACGACTGACATTGATCTGATTATTGATCTGATTATAATATCGTGTTAGGAGAAACGCTCTCCCTTGAACAGCAAAGAGCTCATAGGAGCACCGAATATGAAGAACAAACGAGAGGATTCATGAATGACCATGATGGAGAGATTGAACATAATCGTGACGAAGCAGCAGCTGGCTCTGGAAAAGGCAAGATGGATAGAGAGATGATTGTAGGGAAATGCCAGCACTGGGGTATGGGGATGGGATGTTTGGACCAACTAAAGAAGAGAATGATAAGCAATAAGCCATCCATTAACGGAGGGAAAGCCTTTAGCTTCAAACAATTCAGAGAGATTAGCTGTGTTCGTGCTTGCATGATGTCCCTGAAGTCCGATATGCTTGTAAAGACACCTTACATTCCAAGCGAAGAATACATGGCTCTGGTCGAAGGACGTTCTCGTGAAGATCAGAAGATTATTAATAGTACCCTGCATGACATGAGGAGGCGCGCGAGCAAGATCACGGGGAGCAAGAAGATGTTGCCTAGCTCGAAGGAACGCAAGCAGAGGGAATCTTGTGAGCAGGCCGCAGCGATTAATAATTCTCAAAATTCAAACAAGGATGCAGAAGCGCAGAGGGATAATATTAAAGCATCGAGAATGAAAGAGATCGTGAAATGGCAAGCTCCTAAAAACAGGGAGAGGAATAATCGCTGGAAGGTACTGAATTGCCATTCACTTCAGTTTTGTTTTTGTTTTTTCTATCCTGTCATTTGTTTTTGATAAATATTAAGTACCATGAATTAAACTTGTTTTGGTTTTTGGTTTTTTGGTTTTTTTCTATTTGGTGGGTTTATTTGTTGCATTAAACACTTCGTATTAAGCAAATATATTTTTTAGTGATTTTTTCCCTGGTTCATTAAATATTACTTTATTTTCATCCAATAAAGATCGTGGAATGACAAGTTCTTAAAAGCAGAGAGAAGAATAATAGCTTGAAGCTACTGGATTGTCATTCACTTCTGTTTTGTTTTTGTTTTTTCTATTTTGTTATTTGTTTTTTATAAATATTAAGTACCAATTTTTTTTCCTCTTTCTATCTTGTAGGTTTATCTGTCATCCACTTCTGTTTTCCTTTTGTTTGTCTATTTGGTCATTATTTTGTGATAAATATTAAGTACCATGAATCAAACTAGCTTTTTTCTCTTCTTTCTATCTTGTGGGTTTTTATTTTTTTTTTAACTTCTGTTTTCCTTTTGTTTGTCAATTTGGTCATTATTTTGTGATAAATATTAAGTGCCATGAATCAAATTAGCTTTTTTCTCTTCTTTCTATCTTGTGGGTTTTTATTTTTTTTTGTTTTTTTCTATTTTGTGGGTTTATTTGTTACAACAAGCACTCGCAATTAATCTTTTTAGTGATTTTTTTTATTTTATCCATTAAATATCACTTTATTATTATCCAATAGACAAGATAAAAATATTGATTATCTTTTTTCCTGTCTCCATACCAATAATCTTTTAAATAAATTTTTATCTTGTTTATTAAATATCACTTTATTCTTATCCAATAATCCAAATAAAAATATTGATTACCTCTTTCTTTCCTTTTTCTTCCCTGCCCAAAATAAAAAGATTGATTATCTCTTCTTTTGTCTCCATAAACAGATGGTAGTTGAGTTTTTATTGGTGACATAGATGGACTCTTGTTGTATAAAGATTGTGTCTCCTAAAAGGCTTTTTGTTGCTGCATATGTTTCTGGATATGGATTATGATGCTCGTCTCCATAAACAGATGGTAATTGAGTTTTTATTGGTAACATAGGTAGACTCTTGTTGTATAAAGATTGTATCTGCTAAAACGCTTTTGTTGCTGCAAATGTTTTTGGATATGGATTATGATGCTCTCTAATGTTGTAAACACAATATTTTGGCCATGCCTCGGCCTGATCTTCTGATCTACATTTTTTTAAAAATAAAGGCAAGGCTATATATTAAATAAAAAGAATGACTGATACCAATTATTTACTTTCTAATAGTTACAGTTGCGCCTCTGCTTATTTACATGATACTTGTGTTTGTGTTAATATATGGTGGCTGGTGCAGATTTTCAACAAAAACAAAGGATCTCTGAGTGGCACATCTGGTTCAGAGGAGGATCTGATGAGCTTATGCTCGTCGTCGAGCAAACTGAACAAATGGGATATCAGAAATTGTTCCTCCTCCTCATTTTCTTCCTCGGGGTCGTCTTCTTCTTCTTCGTTCAGAGGAGTTCAGAGTAAGTGGGAGGTGCAATCAAGTGCCCTGTGTCCCGTTCCGCGAGGAAACCGGGATAACTGGATAACCACAGACTCTGAATGTAAGCACACCTCTTTCACCCTTGACTGCATCGTACTCACAATTTTTCTCATAGCGTTTGTCATGTCTACAATATGCAACCGTGTATCTATCCCACATTGTAATTTTGTCATATGTCCATAATATGTACCTGTGTATTTATTCCACAGTGGACGTTTAACGTCAAATGCTTAAAAGCCGGATCAAAGCAAGATCCGAAGGAATGTCTAAAGTGGCAAGCTCTTAGCTTGTGTTTTTGGACTCCGTGGAAGTTTCTTTATAAGGAATGGACAGAAGATCGGACTCGGTGAAAGTTTCTCTTTAAGGGAACTAAAGTTACTAGGAAACACCTGTTTCTTTATAAGGAAGCTAAGTCTTCTGAGTCCTGACTCCGTGAAAGTTTCTTTATAAGGAAGCAAAAATTAAACACCTGTTTCTTTATAAGGAAGCGAAGTCTTCGGACTCCGTGAAAGTTTCTTTATAAGGAAGCAAAAAATTTCTCGGAAAAAGCTAAAGTTTCTTCATAAGGAATACCTAGAAGATCGTCTAGATCTTACCAGATTTGTCTATAAAGGTCCTGAGCAGCTTTAGCTTTATAGGAAACATAGGAAACACCTAGAAACACACCCAGAATATTTCAGTAGTTTTATTGGAAATATTCTATATAGAATATTTCAGTAGTTTTATTGGTTTTATTGGAAATATTCTATATAGAATATTTCAGTAGTTTTATTGGAAATATAATATAGTAGTTTTATTGGAAATATAATATAGTTTTGTAGGAAACATTTAGAAGATTATCTAATTTGGTATAAACCTGAGTGTCCGCAAACACTAACATAAACCTGAGTGTCTGCAAACACTAACACACCTGAGTGTCTGCAAACACTAACACACTTAGAAGAAGATTGTATAATTTTGCATTAACACACTTAAAAGATTGTATAGAAGATTGTATAATTTTGCATTAACACACTTAGAAGATTGTATAATTTTGCAAGATTGTATAATTTTGTAAGATAAAATTAAGATGGTATAATTTTGCAAGATAGTAGTTTTATTGGAAATATAATATAGTTTTGTAGAAAACATTTAGAAGATTATCTAGTTTTTGGAACATGAGTGTCTCCAAACACTAACACACTTAATATACCTAGAAGATACACTTAATATACCTAGAAGATTGTAATATGCAAGATTTTAGTTTTATATAGGAAACACATAGATTTTAATTTTGTAAGATTTTAGTTTCATTTTGGAAACATGTAGATTTTAATTTTGCAAGATTTTAGTTTTTTATAAAAACACTTAAAATATTTTAGTAGCTTTAAATAAAACACATCAAAGATGGTCTAATTTTGCAAGATCTTAGCTTTAGTTTAATAAAAAACACAAAGAAGCACCTAAAAGATCTTAGACAATAACTTTGCAAGATCTTAGCTTTAGCTTTATAGAAAACACATAGACATACATAGAAGATCTTAGATGCCTAGAATATTGTCTAGCTTTACGGGATCTTAGCTTTATAGGAAATGCCTAAAATTGTTATAGGAAATACCTAGATGCATAGTTTTATAGGGATCATTTAGAATTGATCCATAGAAGATTGTCTTAACTTGGCAATATCTAAATTTTATATTCATTTTTAGTTTATGGTAGCTTTTGTTATTGGTGTTTGCATCTAGATTTTAGCTTTTATTATTGAAATTTGTATTGAGAGTACAAATTCTTATATGGAGTATTCTAGCTTTTGTCATCCGTTTTTGGATTGAGAGTGAAAAATTCACGGGGAACATTTAGAAAATTGTCCATCTTTGCAAGTTCTTAGATTTAATCATTGAAAACTATCTAGCTTTGGAAGCTCTTACTTTTTTATTATTGGTTTTCTAGTTAGAGTTCAAAATGTCTCCCTTTGCAATGGTTCACCTAGAAGATTGTCTATCTTTGCAAGAACTTAGCTTGATCTTAGCTTTGGTTATTGGTATTTTCATCTAGATCTTAGCTTTTATCATTGATATTTGCATTGAGAGTGAAAAAATCTTTATGGGGGACACTTAAAAGATTGTCTAGCTTTTTAACTTTTAGTTTTTATCATTGAAGATTTTCTAGCTTTGTATGCTCTCAGTTTTTATCATTGAAGATGTTCTAGCTTTGAAAGCTCTTAGTTTTTAACGTTGGTTTTTGCACTTGTGTGTTTTCCTTTGCAATGATCCACCTAGAAGGTTGATTAGCTTTTTAGGCTCTCGACTTTCTTTGATTTCTCCACTTATGTGTTTTCCTTTGCAATGGTTCACTTAGAAGATTATTTAGCTTTGTAAGCTCTTAGCATCTTTTCCTTCAAAAAAATTTGAAAGTTAAGAATATATGCTTAAGAGTTAAAAATGTCTTCCTTTGTGAGTTCTTAAATTTTAGTTATTAGCTTTTGCCAATAATTTTTAGATTGAGAGTTTTTTTTCTACGTTAAGACTAACCTAAGTACCCACGGGAGATTTGAACCGGTGACCTATCGCAAGGAGTGCCTTAATAGCGCACCCATTCACCGTCAATCCAAAGCCCCGTGGGCATTTTTAGATTGAGAGTTAAGAATTATAATCTTTGCAAATTTTTTATTTAGTTTTTGAAATAACAATTAGGAATATATGAATTCACAAATTTATGGTATTTGGATTACGAGTTGGGAATTTCTACTTTGTAAGTTTTAATCTTTGATTATTAGATTTTTATTTATTTATTGAAGAGTTAAAAAAAACAACAAAACTAGACTAAAAAATATTTAGGAAAATATCAAATTTCTAAAATTTAATCATATTTTTTAGTTATTTTTATCAATTATTTTTAATTTTTAAAAATTGATTTTTTTATAAAAAAATATTTTAAAAAAAACTAATTTAGAATTATTTTCTATGTTTAAATATGGATTATTTTATAAAAAATATTTAAAGAAAAATATATATTCTAACACATTCTTATTTTAATTATTCATTTAAATGAATATTTATTAATTATATTTAAAAAATCATTTTTAAATATAATATTTATAATCCTTTAATACTTATATTTAATTTATCTTTTCAAGAAAATAATTCACATATTACCGAACCAAAATAATTCACCTATGAAACCAGACTTATAATAAATCACGATCATATTGCCAAATCAATCAATTTGATTAGCTCTATTACCAAAACAACCCATTTAACTTGTGATAGGGATATATGTGGAGGATTTTAATTGAATTTCCTCCATTTTAATTTAGTATGTAATTTTGTAGATTAATGTTTCTCAAATAATTCACATATTAAACCAGACTTATAATAAATCAGGATCATATTGCCAAATCAATCAATTTGATTAGCTATATTACCAAAACAACCAATTTAACTTGTGATAAGGGATATATGTGGAGATTTAATTGAATTTCCTCCTATTAAATTATAGTATGTAGTTTTGTAGATTAATGTTCCTCTTTTAATAATGTTTCCAGTCTTTTGAATGATAATATATTTTAAGATATAAAAAAATTTAATATATTAAAAAAATATTATTATTTGAAAAATGGTATAATAAATATATTTATAGAATTTATTTTTAAAAATATTGTTTTAGAATTTTTGTAAAATTTTTGTATTTTTATATAATTTTAAATATAATAAAAATTAATAAAAGTTGCATTTTAACTGATTTTATTTCACATTAAATTTATTGAATTTCCCCCCCTTTTAATTTAAATATGTATATTGTAGATAATAGTTTCTCTTTTATAATGGTTTGCCAGGTCTTTGAATGTAAATATATAATTTAAGATATAAAGAAATTTTAATATATTAAAAAAATATTATATTTGAAAAATGGTATAATTAAAATATATTTTATAGAATTTTAATTTTTTAAAAATATTGTTTAGATTTTTGTAAGATTTTGTGTATTTATATAATTTTAATATAATAAAAGTCAATAAAGTTGCATTTTACTATTATATATTTGGGAGATTTTATTTCACATTAAATTTTCTTTTTAATTATTTGGGTCAATTGGATATGCATGTTGTTAGTACTCTCACATCTAAGGGATGATTTATGGACTATAAACTTTCAAGGTGATATTATCAATAGATGCTATATGAGGTGCAAGTCTATGTAGTGAGAAGACTTTAGGATGATGTGATAACACTCTCTTACTTCAACTTTAACATCATTTGGAATTTTTACTACTTCCCTTACATTTTAGTCATCATTTCCAAACAATGTGAAATAAAATTGATGGACCTTGAAAACCATCACCATTAATATCATTCGTGGCAATGGTGCAAACCTCAATGCTAGATTGGTTCCATCTCTACAACAAAACAAGAGGCATATTGCTCAAACCTACATAGATTTAGCACATTCATTTGTAGAATAATAGATAGTCATTACCTCCATAGGCACTGGATCACTTTAATTAGAATGCCACTCCACAAATATTGGTGCCCTTCAATGGATTGATTTTATTCTCTAAGTTTTGTTTTGTACGTGATGATCATAATACTATATAAATATTAATTATCCTCTCCACCCAATTTCAAATCTCACTGGGGACAATTTTGGCACATTATGATGAGGCTCAGGGAGTAGGCTCCCCATCCTCATGGCATCTCGACTCTTGCTAAGTCATAACTTATTGGTACATCTAGCTTACGAGTTGTTAGATATACTCTTGGTACTATAGTGGCAACCGCTAGGTTTGATCTTTGGCCTCACCCATATTACTCCAATGAGTTAGCGATTCACCATGGTTTAAAAAAAAGATTAAGATTTCATTCTACTTTACTTTTCCCGTTCTAGTTGTGTATACCAGTTGGGCATTTTCATTATGAACCACCTCACATGCATGAAAATTATGATACAAAGGTGGTTTATGGAGTGCAAGTCCCGAAAATGTATGATAACAGCCCCCCTCACATCATTACTAGCATCAATGGTGACTTCACTACTTCAAAGTGTTGTTTCTAAAGTCTAAACCTCAATTTTTTTCTAACGCAACAATTTAACGTCAATCTCACTAGAGTAGTAACAACTAACAAATCTCCACAATAAGAAATTCCTTTAGATGTTATTCCAAGAGTTATCTTAAGATGTTATTTTACATTATGTTTTAGATTATGATATAAGATCTCATTCAACCTTCATACACAATAATAAATTCCTTTTAGATGTTATTCCAAGAATTATCTTAAGATGTTATTTTACATTATGTTCTACATTATGATATAATATCTCATTCAACCTTTATATACATGATTTTTAACTTTTTAATAGTTCTATAATACTATGGAAGTAATCACTTTTCTTTTGGATGAGTGAATTGACTCAATCCAACTTATGGTGGTTTACTAGTTGAGATAAGGTGTTCTCATAAAACTACTCAAATTTAAAATTTAATAAGTAAAATGCTTAATAAATGTGTTTAAAGTCCAAATTTGATAACTCTTTTATGCTAAAGTAAGCTACCTATCATATATTAAGATTTTATTACACATTAGTATTCTCCTCTTCTATATTAACATTGATCCAACCAAACTTCAATTTAAAATATCTCTAATTTAGATTAATAATTTCATTATACACATTATTAAAATAAATAAAAATTTACAACTTTAAAATGAATGATTTTAAATAGCAAATTTAAATTAAATTTTCAAATACATTAACTTATACTCATATTTAAATTTAAATTATACCTCAATTTCAAATTTCAAATAAATATGTTAATTTCAGAATTGAATGAATCTCTTAAATTTCTAAACATTAGATAAACACTTGAGTGCCTTAATATTTTTTTTCCACTCACTTTAAATGTCTTAAATATTTTTTTTACCACATCTAATGGGAATGCATAATAATGACCATCCTACATATTATAAAAAGAAAAGGACAAAATTTTAAGGCCGTTTTCTTCAGGTTATATGCTTTATATTTCGAATTTGCATAAATTTCATTTCATTAATTTTGCTGCTAACATGGTTTGATATGATTGATTGTTTGTTCAACAGACGTTGTTTTGGAGATATGATTCCAGTTCAATTCAAAGCAACGAGGCATCCCATCCTCAATGATGGTTGAGTGAGAAATGCTTCTTCATTGAGGAATATTCGAATTTCAATTAGTTACTTTCACTACATTATTTGTAGGTCAAATTTGTGTCTTATATACACAAAATAGAAAATGCCTTGTATGTAAGCGCTGAGATATTCAATATTAATCTATGAAACTTTTTAATAGATACTGTGTTGATGTGTATGGATAAATTAAGATTAAAGTTTAAGTTTGGATTTTTAGGATTGTAATTTATAAATTGAGTTTATGAGAAGTGATTAAATATATATAATTTTAATTTTTTTAAATTAAATGTTTTTTAGTGATTAAAATTTATTTTTTATATAATTTATTTTATTTTGAAATATTATAATAAATGTTAATCGTTTTTTTTTTTAAATATTTAGTTAAGAAATTAGTATAAATTTATTTGTTTTTAATGTGGTTAAGCTATTTAATTAGTTATTTGTATATTAGTTTTTAATTTGAATGATGCTGTCTACCAAGGTGACAATTTAGCCCGGACAACTATTTTTATTTGAATTTGACATTTTTTTTTCAAAAAATATAACCGTGAGAGTGTTTGAATATTTTTTTTTATGGTGGAAATGGATTCAACACTATCAAAAACCTTTGGTGCACCCAAAATCTCCAAGCTTGACAGTTATAACTTGGATTTCCAAAAACATCTACCATATTTTCTCAAAATCATGCCAGAAGTTCCATGGTGTTTTTGAGCTAAAACGTGGCCTCCTTAAATTATGCTAATTTAAATTAATTTGAATAAGATACCTTAATCCTAATTAATAGATAATTAAGGTATGTTTCTATTTGATTGTTTACCAAGTGAGTATAATTGTTGTGACAGTTCTTTTGGCATTTGAATGGGACAAGCCTTTTTTTTCCCTGAAGAATTTTTTGATTTTTATTTTCTTTTCATTTACAATTTTTTTAATTTTTATTTCTAATAATATATATATATATATATTAGATATATATATATATATCCTTTTAAATTATTTTCTCTATTTCACCAAGTTTCATTTAACTTAATTAATTTTTACTCTATATTATTTATTTCTTAACATTAAGAGAAGTGGATGAATGCTTTGAACAACAATAATATTTTCATAGTATTTGCTTCCAAGTATGTTTTTGCACTAAATCGTTAACTTCTAGGGAATCCATTTCCTAATATCTCATCTAAAAGTTAATTGAGCATAAGAGTACACCCTATTCTCAAAAATATCATCCATTGAGATAAAATTACCAAGTTTCCCAAAGGTTGGAGTATCTTCATCGTGCAAGAATTGTTGGTAGTTAGGCAACTTTAATCAATGAAGTAAAGAGTTGAAATCTTTTGTGGTTGGGTTGGAACCTAGATGTTAAGGCTTCATGACTTTGAAAAAATATTTTTCAAAATAAAAGCTCATTTTAAAGCACCATAATACGATATTCATATGTGTAGAAAATAATAGAAAAAAGATAACTATAACAATAGAAAAAACTAAGAGAACCAAAGAGTAACCTACCATAAGAATCAAATGCTCACTGTGAAAAGCATAAAGCATTGAGTTGAAATGTCTTGGATCTACAAATCTAGCCATTATTAGAAAATTATTCTAGTTGAAAAAATAAGTAACACACTAGAAATCACCAATAGAGGCATGGGGGAGAGCCTATATATAATATCCTAAATGTCGATTTCTGTAGCAACGGATGTGCTCTAGCCTCGAGATTTTGTAGAGAGGCTAAGACACATGCATTCTCCAAGACCCAAAAATCGTTTGGGAAAATTTCACATAGAGATGGTTTAATTAAAATAATTAATAACCTTTAACGTATTCCTAAGTCTAAACATAAGAAATGTGATTAATTAAAAGGTATTAATTAAATCTTGTGTGAATCTTCTAAATAAAGATGAGGATCAACTCCCAGTTAATCTTAGCCATTGATTTTTTTTTTTTTTTAAACAAAGTTTAAATCCATTGGTTGATTTACAAGACCAGTTAAGTAGTATCTTAGTATATGTGTCGTATTGCCTAATTTTTCAATGAAAAATAAGATTTGAGTTTGGAACATGAACAATGATTTATTAAATTATATTTTTTTGGGTCATAAAATGATTATCATTTGTATTTTTTTGGTTTCAAAGTAATTTTTTCAATAATCCTCTCTTAAGTCCTTTGTTGAGGTAATTGGAACTCATACTTGGTTTGTTGAATGAAGTCAAGTTGCTCACATACAATATTTAAAAGAATACTTTCAAATCTGAATAAAATATCATAATTCCTGAATTTGATGCTTGGTTTACACAACTTGCATATTGCATTAATTTGGTGGTGCCATAGGTAGCTCTATAACCACTCTTTTATTTCTACAGAGAGAAAATTGTTTATATAATTGAGTGCAGATCTGGATTAGAGACTTATTTTGATTAGGTTAAAAATGAAAAGTTTGTCATTTTTTTTTGTTCTTCAATTGAACAAGAAAATATTTATATCAAATTTTCTTAGTATAGATAGAATTAAATGCTCAGGTTTCTAGTGAATTAATAATCGGGGTTTGCATTTTCTCTTTAATTAGGGCTTACTCTTTAACTACTAGTAGTTAGTCTTTTTCTTTTCAATTTCCAAATAGTTAGGGTTTGCTTTCAATTATTGGTAAATTGTAGGATTGGTGTTGAATAATTAGGGTCTCATTTCTAATGAATGCTTTTGAGTGCAAGATTATAGTAAAGATTTAACTAGTGTAGGAACTCAAGGTGTGAGCAGTTTCTAGATAAAGTAGGGTTTTATTTTGCAAGTTGTTGATGTCTCTCTCTAGAATTTCCCTTGTTGCATCTTAAAGTCCATGGACCTCAAATTGATATTAAATGTTGGTCCATTAATATACTCTATATTGTACACAACATTTTGGTGTTTTTGTCGGTGAGACACTCATTACATTTTGAGGTCTAAAATGGGCCTCAAAACAAAAATGTACAACCAAAATAACATTTACAAGAAAAAATAGGATTCACGATGATGATGTCAACCATGGGGTATGATTAACCATTTTTCAAGTAAAAAAGTAAAAACATTTAAAATAATTTTTTTTACTTTTTCAACTCAAATTTTCAACTTATCTCCCTATGGTTTTGCTAAAATTTCAAGCCGGAGCACTCGTTGGATGCATAATTTAATTCTTCATCCAAGGCGTACCCATGTTACATACTTGATAGACATTGTTACACAGAAAATGAGAAATACATGAAAAACATGATTGCAATCATGTTTTTTCATGTATTTCTCATTTATATCATGTTGTTTCATGTATTTCTCATTTATCATGTAGCAGTGTCAATCAAAAGTATAGAACATGGGTAATCCTTGGATGAGGAATTAAATTATGCATCCAACCAGAGCTCCTGCTTGAAATTTGATTAAAACTGTAGGGAGATAAGTTGAAAATATGAGTTGATAAATTAGTTTTTTTCTTTTTTCCCTCTAAAATTTGATGATGTAATCTAATCTTATTTTATTATTTTCATTATTATTCTATAATATTCCTTAGGAGGCCTATTTTAGTGCTATGAAACCAACTCACAGATAGAAAGAAAAGACAGATCAACGACTTCAAAATCAGCCTCTTTGAGGGGGCAACCTCCTTTACATTACACAAATGAACAATTCTTGGATGAT